>JAPJBO010000725.1:0-116902 GCA_030068145.1 Diplonema papillatum
GGAAGGTCGAGCATCGACGGGCCGGTGTTCAACGTCGCGTACAAGCCCCTGCTCGCGCGGCTGAAGCAAGTGGGTGTGACAACCCACGCGTTCAAGCGGGGGTACGCCCATGCGATCGACGACATGGGAGTGGACGATGCGAGGCTGCAGCGGCTCACGGGACATCGACAGTTCAAGAACGTCGAGACGTACCTCGGGCTGGAACGAGCAGCAGAGCGACGAGAAAGAGGGGCAGGCGTGGAGGACGTCGTACGGCGGCTGCAGGATGTGCAGTAGGGGAAGACGCCGAGGCGCGCGGGCGCCCGGGATCGCCTAGAAAGTCTAGAAGCGGTACGGGTATGCGCAGCGCCAGGAGGCGGGGTCGAAGGTCGAAGTGGAGGATGGTGCTCAGGATCGTGGCAGATTCTGGGTACCCGTATACGGATTTGGCACCCTACCCTGGAGAGGTGGGGGGCGGTGGATCAGATGGTCCCATGGACGAGATTGTGGCCGCGACGGTGGACATGGCGAAGGTGGAGAGCTGGCAGGCGGGGACGGAGGTGTCAGACGTGCGAAGGGTTTTGGGCAGAGAGGGGTTCGAAGAGATGTTGACGGACGAACGAAGGTTGAGGAGGTTGCCGGGCCCGAAGTCGACGCTGACAGCAGAACAGGTCCGGCAGCTCGAAGAAATGGGGGTCATCAGGGCGAGGCGGCGAACAGAGAACGCGGTCAGGCACGTATGCAAGGCATTTACAGTGCCGAAGCCAAACGGAAAGAACCGCCTGATCGTCGATGCGTCGGTGTATGGCGAAGCGATGCAGGAGCCGCCGCAGGTGAAGCTGCCGGCTGTCAAGGACGTGAAAGAGGCGGTTGCCGAGAACGCGTACGTTGCGCAGTTGGACGGCCGCAGTTGGTTTTTCCAGATTGCAGCGCCTCAGCTGCAAGACTACTTCGTCATCAGGACGGTGGTGGGAGTGTTCCAGCTCGTCGTTCTAGCAATGGGGTGGGCGTGGAGCGTGTATGTGGCGCAAACGACAGCGAGTGTCATCATGACACAGGCGATGAAGGCCTTTGTTGGGCAAGCGTCAGGAATGGTTTACATCGACAATTTCCTGATTTTCGGGGCGGATGCGCGGACGGTGACGAATGCCGTTGCGGTACTGAAGCGGAAGGCAGGGGAATGCAGGGCGGTCTTTAAGGAGGAAGATCACCAACCTGCGGAGCAAACGGACGTGTTGGGCATGCGTGTCGATTTAGCGGCGAAGACAGTGTGTCTGGTGAGAGGGTTCATCGGAAAATTGGCAGTGTTCTGGCGGGTGTACAAGGCGGACCCGGCAACGCAGACGTTGAAGACGACCTGGAAGCTGCTCGGAGCGTTGTTCTGGGCGATGAGGGTGTTGAACGTGCCGCAGTACGACTACCCGTCGCTGAAGCAGTTCGTGTCACGCAGGGCGAGAGAGCTCGCCGCTCAGAAGAGGGGATGGACGCACCGGACAGTGTGGTGGAGACGGGCGTGGTTGGATGTCGTGAAACTGGTGCAGCACGTTTTGGCGAATGAGCCGGTGTCGGTTCTTCGACCACCGAGCGACTGGATCGACACGGTGTGGGCGGACGCATCGAAGACCGGAGGGGGTTACGTGTTGCAAGAGACGGGCGAAGTGAAGGGATGGAAGTGGACGCCGGAGCAGCAGCGGCAACCGATACACGTGCTGGAAGCGTGGGCCACGCTACGGTCCGTTCGCAGGTGGATGGCGACAAGGGAAGGAAACGCCGGTGTTCTGCTCAAGACGGATAACGCTTTGGTGTATTATGCGCTGACGACGACGAAGGCGACAGGGTACGTGTTCTCGCAGGCCATAGCAGCGATTGTGTCCGAGCTGCGGGGTGTGGACTGGTCGGTTGAGTGGGTGCCAACCGACACCAACCTAGCTGACGCTCCGAGCAGAATCTATTCGTGACCGTTAGTGTTGCCAACGGCACCCCCGAGGGGGCCCCGGGTGCAACTCCCCTCCCGAAAAACTGTACTGTTCGGGCGGTTTTATTTTGCAGACTCATGTTCTTTATGCGGCATGGTATCGGGATTTGTATCTTTCGTGGCACAAGTAGTGCAGTTTAGTGGTCTAGCTTGGTTTGCCGTTTATCTTTCTTGTTAGCAAGCACACGAGTGCGAGGTTTGAGGGCAGCAACGCGGCCGGTCCGAAATAAGCCCGAGGTAAGAAGTTCGGATCAAGAACTTCGTGAACGAAGTGAGTGAAGTTCTGGACGAACTTATACCGAAGGGCGGACTTGGCGTGCGGGGGGGTGAACCTGTTGGTCAAGTACGAAAAACACAAAGACCGCAGGAGCACACAGCAACTCCCCTCCCGAAAAACTGTACTGTTCGGGCGGTTTTATTTTGCAGACTCATGTTCTTTATGCGGCATGGTATCGGGATTTGTATCTTTCGTGGCACAAGTAGTGCAGTTTAGTGGTCTAGCTTGGTTTGCCGTTTATCTTTCTTGTTAGCAAGCACACGAGTGCGAGGTTTGAGGGCAGCAACGCGGCCGGTCCGAAATAAGCCCGAGGTAAGAAGTTCAGAGAGAGAGAGAGAGAGAGAGAGAGAGAGAGAGAGAGAGAGAGAGAGAGAGAGAGAGAGAGAGAGAGAGAGAGAGAGAGAGAGAGAGAGAGAGAGAGAGAGAGAGAGAGAGAGAGAGAGAGAGAGAGAGAGAGAGAGAGAGAGAGAGAGAGAGAGAGAGACGAGTTAGAGTGCAGGGACCATCTCTCCGGGGAGTTTCCGGTCTCCTCACTTCTCTTCGCACTGCTACGGCGGGCGTAAGTCGCTCCGGAGGCGCGCTGCAGGTTGCGGCTCTGCTACAGTGAGTGGCGGCACCGGAGTTGGTGCTGCAGCGGGCGCTCTGGCCGGCGGGTGAGCTCGTCTCGCGGGGGATCGCCGCCTTGTAATGCTGTATGTGCATGCCCATCGCCCAGAATTTGCCAGTACGTCCCGTCGTTTTTTCCTCATTCTTTCGTCGTCGTGTTGCGTTAGTGGGGAGTCACTAGCATGCAAATGAGTACCACACTATGCCAGCTTTTCGCTACGTGACTCCAGAAGGGTCACTTTCTCCGCGTTTTCGGCGCGGTGCAACTCTAGTCGGTTGCAACTGTTGTTGGCAGTTGCTCACGAGTTCATAATCCTTTCGAAAAGGAATCATTCTTTCACCACTTGTTGCCCCTGACCGCTGCATCCCACCACACTGGATTTTCCAGTGCAGTCATACTGGGTTTTTTAAGATGGATTGTGTCTGCGCTCTCTCCCTTAAAGTCGCCCGAGGGAACCGGCTGTGAGCCGAAACTCGGCGCCGGTCCGGACTGCACCAGGAGAGAGCTTCGCCACCCTGTCCTGTGTCGCCTGTTGCTGCTCTCTGCGTTCGGTGCTTGGTAAGTATGGGTCGCGTGCTGGCACCGACGAAGCCTGCAACTGAAATGAAACATACAAAGTCTTCAGCAACGCCCGAACGCCTGCTGCCGTGCGCACGACTCTGATCAGCCGAGCCAGTCGAAGGGCCCGAAGCGCAGATTCAGCCAACGGGTTTTCGCTTGTTGACTGCGTGTTTTGTTCATGAGTGTCAATTGTGCTTGGTTAGTTGTGTCGATTCATCGTGGGAATGCTAAGCGCGTAACGAACCACTCTCTAGGAAGGTGTTGGGCACCGGATTCCAAAGGAATCGGACAACAGAAGGTTTGGTGGTGTGACCTCCCGGGCTAGCCTGTTTCAGCGGCTATCTCGGGGGGTTACCCCATCGTAAGTGCAATTCGTTTAGTTTCTTCGTTTCGCGTTCATTTCATTGAACTGGTCAAGATCGTCACCGAGTGAAGCGCACAAAGCCTTCCTTGTTAACTGCGAGTTTGCTCATGAGTGACAATCGTGTTCGGTTCTCCATATATAGTGCGTTGCTCAGGGTAGTCGAAAGCCTGACAATCGTAGGAAAAGAAACTTGTTTATTTTCCTACGAACGCACCACTTCATGTGGTCAGCAGCAAGATTAGCAGCTTTCTGGCTTCACCTTTTACTCCAACCATACGGCGCGCGGCAAGCAGAGCAGGAGCGGTGGACGAGAGTGACAGACACAAGCATAGGAGTGAGGATTTTATTATTAGTATCCGTAAAAGGCTTACGGCCTTTTACGATACTAAGACCAGGTTTGGTACCCGGGAAAGCCTGCTACACGGGAGCCAAGCTTCACGTGTTCGGCGGTACTGCAGAGCCACGGGCCTACGGGTCAAGTGGCTACCGATTTCCCAAACTAAAGCATCAAGGCGTGGCGCACTTTGGGGCTTGGCGCTTGCGCTGAACACGAGCTCGTCGAGACGGTCAGCCGCAGGGCAGAGCGGACGGGGTTGTGGCACTGTGCTGCCTCCGACTCAAGCTTTGCAAGCTGTGGTGACCGTCACGTTCCTGGACCAGGAGCGGCCTTTTTATTTTTCTTTTTCTTCTTCTTTCTTCTTAGTATCCGTAGCTTGGCAGAGTTATGCACACCTGGACGACGAGGCCGATGATCGAAACGGCGACTGTAGCGAAGTCGTACTTGTTCCAGTAGTCCTGAAAATAGCCGACTACTCCGTGCGCTATCATCTGTGTGTTTGACGATTAAAGTTCGCCGTTTGGGGCCACTGCATCCTCGGTGGGCCCCTCATATAAGAAGATTGGCATGGCGCTTTCTTGCCGTTGTGGGCCAAGAAAATGCACGAGTTTGTGTTGTTGTCAACCACGAGCATATCTTCGGATGTGCGCCGGTTTGTTTGTGCGCACAAGCGGAACTCACCTGCTTTGGTAAGTTTCATGTAGTAACGCTGCCAACTACTGACGTTCAGTACCAACAATGCATTGGTAACGTAACAAGAATTCCGAAGAAATATGGAATGGAACGACGTGTGACGTGGCCAAAGAATTCGTCACCTAAGGTATCAGTGGGTAATGCCCGTGTCGGAAATAATCTGTCGGTGCTCCGTCGGAGTAGGTTAAGTCGAAAGGCGTACCTTCAAGCATGCTTCGATGAAGAATACGGTCATGAAGATGAGGTTCACAGTCTCGAGCACTTGCGTCCACTTTGAGCTCTGGTCGACGTGCTCCGTGCTCATGAAGACGACGTTTATGGCGATGCACATCGTGACGAGAGCGTTGCAGGTAGGGTGCTGTACGAAGTGGAAGAGTCGTCTCCTCCAGGGGGCCATGTCCGCCTGCTTGTTCATCTTCGGGACGTTGGATAAGATGACGTCTTGGACGTTCATCCACTGCCGCTGCGACTCGGAGAGCACGAGCCAGCGGAGCTCGTCGTTCCGGTCCTTGACGGTGTTGTACTGCTCGATGAGGACACCGATGAACAAGTTGATGATGAAGAAGCTGCCGACGACGATGAAGATCACGAAGAACAGGACCATGAACGGGCTCTTGTCCTTCGTCGGCGCCTCGTACGGGCCGACGGCGTCGACGCCGAGGTGCATGATGCGCACCCAGCCTTCGAGGGTCGCGATTTGGAAGAGGGTGATCAACGCGGCCCCCAAGTGGTCGAAGTGATCGTGGCTGTTTTCCCACCGGTGCGCGGAGAGGCCGGAGGCTGGGTCAATGACCGCGAGGCAGTCGTCCTTCGACAGGAGGGGGGTGAACACGTGCTGGACGGTGCCGTTGGCGCTGACCTCGACGGCGGGGTAGCTAACGTCGCCCCAGATGTCGTTCGTGCACGCGTAGAACGTCCCGGAGTAGAACTGGACCCCCATGATCCCGAACGTCACGAACACGAGCGTCGTCACGAAGGCGATGTTCGCCAGCGGGCGGATGCTGGACATCAGGGCGAACACGACGAGCTTCAACCCCGGCGACCGGTTGATGAAACGCAACGGCCGCAGCGTCCGCATCATCCTGAAAATGCTCAGCTGCTCGGCCCCCGAGATCGTCCAGCTGATCACGGAGAAGACCACGATCGTGAAGTCCAGCGTGTTCCACGGGTCCCTGCGGAGGTATGAGGACCGGTGAAGGACGAACCCGTGCGCCAGGATTTTGAGCACCGCCTCGACAGTGAAGCAGACGGTGAGGGAGAAGTCGATGCCGTCGTTGATGACGGGCAGGAGTTCATCGGGGGCTGCTTTGGGGTCGTTCATCGCGAGGGACACGGTGGAGACCGCGATCAGGATGATCACCACAGCTTCGAGGTACTTGTGGGTGACCAGCCTGTGCAAAGCCAGGCGAAGGGGGTTGGTGGCGGAGAGGATGAAGAGAGAGCTGTTTGGGTCGTCGTCGAACTCGAACGGGTTGGTCGGCTGCGAGAGAGGCGACGCCTTGGCGTGGTCCGGAGTGTGGCCGAAGAGGACCGAGGACATCGACAGGCAGCGGCTGCGCTTCCGCGCGAAGAGGCGGCTGAGCTTGTGCTCGATCTCGTACTTTATCTGCTCCGCCGCCGCGACCGACAGCGGGACTGCGAACGACCCGGTTCCTTCCTCCCAACCATACCGGCTCAAAAGAACCGGTAGATCCGGCAGGGTTTGCGCCGCGCGCGTGACGGAGGCCTCGAAGGACTTCCTGCACACGCCCGAGCGCTCGAAGATGCCGACACCCGCGTACATCGAAGAGTGCTTCGGCAGGGGCGCGGGCGGCTCGGCGTCTTCGCCCGAGAGCGAGACGACGCGGCTGCCGTTGCCCCGGGACACCCGAGAGTTCCGCTTCAGGGCAGACTTCGGCTCAAACGCTTTCGCTCCTTGCCGGTTGCTGGCGGCGCCGTGGCCGAGCTCCGCGTCGCATTCTCCGTCGCTGTCCTCCGACGTCGGAACGAACACGATGCTGACCCGTTTCCCGAAGGCAGCGCCGTTGACAGCTTCGCAACCACCACCACCACCACCACCGCCAATGTCTTCGTCGAGTCCTTCGGGAGTCGTGAATCCGACAAATCGTTTTCCGCTCTCCACGAACCCACGAACGCCCAGCTTCTCGCTTTGAGCGACTTCGGGCTTGTCGATCTTGCTGGCAGACCGGAGCACGGAGCCTTCCGGGTACTTCTCGTTCGACGCACGGTGCGCGCGCAGCGCGGACGGCGGCGGCTCGGCGTCGAGGCCCCCGCCGCGGGCCCGGTCCTCAGCGTCCGGCTTGCCGCGCCGCTTGCGGCCGTCGTCGGCGCAGTCGGTGCCCTTTTCGCTGGCGGCTTTGTGCCGCGCCCTGCCGCCGCCGCCGCCGCCGGGGGCGGCCTTCTCCGTGCCGCCGAGCAGCCCCGCGTCGGCGGGGGGGGCTTCCGTCTTGCTCCTCTTGCGCTTGTCGTCGGCGCCGTCGCAGAGTGTGGAAACGGAGTCCTTCTCGTGTTTGAGCTTCGCCTTCTTCTGGCCCTTCTCGGGGCCCACGCCCATGGGTTCGTCGGCGGCGTCTTGGACGGAGTCTTTGTCGGGTTTGTGCGACCTCGGTTTTCGGTGGCTCGGCTCGCCCTCGCAGGGGCACGCGTCGCCGGGGTGGTCTGGCTTGTGCTGCTTCGACCGGCGCTGCGCGGGCTTCCTCTGCTTCGCGGGCCGCGGCGCGGGCGACGCGTCCTGCGCTTCAGCGCCGGTGTTGCGGCGGTGCCTGCCAGCGTGCGGCGTCTGTCGCGCTTCGGGCGCCGCGTCCTGGCCGTCGGCGGTGCCGCAGGAGCCGTTGTCGTCGGACCGCGACTTCAACGCTTCGGTCGACGCCTTCGCGCAGGCCTCATCGGCGGCGGCGTTGGCCCTCTCGCTCCTGCGGGGCGACGACACGGGGCTGGGTTCCTCCCCGCAGGACCCGTTGTCGCTCGCCGACCGCCGCCCGCGCCGCGGCGTGCGCGCGGCGGCCGGCTGGCTGTCGCAGGAGGCTGCTGAAGCGACGGACGCGGTCTCCGTCGCGGCGCCTTGCGAAGGGAGCGGGGACCCGGCGTCCGAGGCGTCGGAACCGCACGACTCGTTGTCGATCCGGGGATCGTTGTTGGCGCTGGTCTTGGGGGACGAGGAAAGGCAAATAATTCTGCGGTGGGGATCCGCCGGCGCGGCGGTCGACTCGTTGTCGATGCGGGGATCGTTCTTGGCGCTGGTCTTGGGGGACGAGGAAAGGCAAATAATTCTGCGGTGGGGGTCCGCCGGCGTGGCGGTCGACTCGTTGTCGACGCGGGGATCGTTGCCATTTTTGGCGCTGGTTTTGCGGGACGAGGAAAGGCAAGGCATTATGCCGTGGTCCGTCGGCGCGGCGGTCGACTCGTTGTCGATGCGGGGATCGTTGCCATTTTTGGCGCTGGTTTTGCGGGACGGTGAAAGGCAAGGAATCTTGCGGTGGTGGTCCGTCGGCGCGCCAGTCGGCTCGTTGTAGACGCGGGAATCGTTGTCATGGGCGCCGGTTTTCGGGGACGAGGAAAGGCAAGGACCTTCTGCAGTCGACGACTTGTTGTCGATGCTGGGACCGTCGCCGTTGTTGGCGCTGGTTTTGAGGGACGGGGAAAGGCACGGAATTTTGCGGCGGTCCGACTTTACGTTTTCGACGCACCCTCCACACAGCCCGCGGGCGGCGCCTTGCGCCGCCTCGCCTCCTCCCTCCGCGCACCGGCGGCAGCCCAGCCCGGCCTCCGCGGCCGCGTCGTCGCAGCGGCAGCGCGGCTGCAACGGAGCCCAAGCCTTTCCCCCCGCGGTCTTTATCGCGGGTGGCGACGAGGGCGCGGGCGCCGCGGCCAGCGGGTTGACCTGCGGCGGGAGGCGCACGACCAACAGCGAGAGCCCCGGCGGAGTGCCCAGCGGCGGCGAGTGGCGGGGGAGCGAGAGAGGCGGCGAAGGGCACGACGCGTCGTCGGCCCCTTGCAGCGACAGGCGCGGGTTGCACGGGGGGACCGCTCGGGCAGACGCCTCGCTCGGCACCGGCGGCGCGGCACCCTGCGGCAGAGAACTCCGGCGAGCCGACGGGAATGCCCCCGGGCTCAACGCCAGCGACGGAGCCGACAGCGCACGCAGGCCCTGGCTGGGGTGCGGCGACAGCGGCGGCGACGGCGGAAGCGTCGGTGGCCCGCACGGTTCCAGCCCGCACGCCGGGCCGTCGCGCGGGTGCAGCAGGGGTGGCATCTCGCGCTGGCCGAGGAGACCGCTAACCCGGCACGCGTCGATCGACCCCTTGTCCACCTGGGCGTCCACCGCGCCCGCCTCGCGGTTCTTCCCAGGGTGATGGTGCTGGGCCGTGTGGTGCTGCTGGAGCTGGATAAGCCCGTTGATGCTGCACTGCGCGGCGCGCGCCTGCTCCTTAGCCGGGTGCGTCTGCAGGAGATGCGGATCGAGAGGCAACGGCGTGCTGCTTGCACGGGACCGGAATACCGGCGGGGCGTGCGACTTGCCGAGCGCGCCGAGGGAACACGACGTCAGCCGGGGCGCCGAGTCCATGACGCATCCTGGCAGGTTGTCAGCAGCGTGCGGGCTCGAACCGCCCTGCGGCTGGACCGCCGGTGGGAGCCCGCCGACCTGCGGGTGCTCCGCAAACGCGTCGTCCCCGGTGCCTTCGGGGGGTCGCTCGCAGAAGGTGTCCGACCAACGCGACGAGCCGCGCCGCACGTTCCGCTGGCACAGCACCGTCAGCTTTTCGAGCAGCAGCTCCACGTCGCGGACGGACGCCGCGAAGCTTTCTCGGAGGGCGGCGGTGAGGGCTTCGCCGACTTCCTGCGGGAATTCGGAGGGGAACCCATCGGTTTCGGTCCAGCCGGCAGTCTCGAGCCGGGCGCGGTACGCGTAGCCGGAGGGGAGGCGGACGATTTTCTTCGCGAAGCGGTGCGCTGCGGTGAGGTCGTTCTTGCGGAGCGCGCGGGCAAGCTGCGTGATCGGGTCATCGCCCCGTCCGCCGTCGACAGGCAGCGTCCGGTGCGACGAGGAGTCGTGCAGTGGGTTGGGAGTCGACGCTTGCGTCGCGTCGTCGGCGAACGCCTCCGTGGCGACCTCCACGGTGATGTGCGCGGCGGCCGGGGTTCCTAGAGGCAGCACCTTCGCCGATTCCTGCCATGCCTTGGGCGCGCAGGGGCACATCCGCCGGCAGTTCTCAGCGAGCACTGACAGGTACGACGGCTTGTCAGCGTCGCTCGTCAGCGAGCTCCTCGAAACGTTGTGCCACTCGCCGAACTCGGGCTTCATCATCCTCTCCCCTGCGTCGGACCCCGCCGACGCCGGTGCCTCCGGTGCGTCGTCGTCCGTCTCGAAATTGTTGATCAGCACCGCGATGAAGAGGTTGAGGATCAGGTAGTTCCCGATGATGAACAGCGTGACGAAATACAGGGCGTACAGCGACGCGACTGGCGACTTCGAGCTGCGCATGCCGGAATACATCACCCGGTTCCAATCCTCGCCGGTGATGATCTGGAACACCGTCACGGTGCTCGTCCCCAAGTGGTCGAAATTCGACCGCGGCAGGTACAAGCACAAGTCGGCCGGATCCCAGACGTAATCCTCCTCGTCCAACCCGCAAAACCTCCCCCCAAACAGCTGGATCCCGAGGAGCGCGTACACGAAGATGACGAGCAAGAGCAGCAGGGTGAGCACGGACACGCCCTTGAGCGACTTGACGATGGTCATCGTCGTGGTCCAGAGCCCCTTGAATTGCTTGAAAATCCGGACCAGGCGGAGGGATCGGAGGACGGAAATCCCCGTTTTCTTCCCGGAGACCCGAGTCTGGATGATGTCGACGATCGAGAGCAGAACGATGACGAGGTCGAACATGTTGCCTTTATCCTGCTTGAACTCCCGCAAGCTGAACGCGTAGAGCTTCAGCACGGTCTCGGTGGCAAATATCCCGGTGAACAGGAAGTTCAGCACGTCGTTGATCGTGGTCAACAAGTCGGGCTGCTCGTGGTGTTCGTAAGCCATGACCAGGGTGTTGGTGATGATGGCGGCCGTGATGAAGTAGTCGAACGCCCGGCACGTCACAAGCTGGCGCACCTTGCGTTGAAAGCACGAATGCTCGCCGGACGACGCGTCGGACGCCGCAGACGCGCCGCACGCACTGCCGTCCATCCTTTCGGAGTGCCCGGGAGTGCTCCCTCGACGGGCGGCGGCGGCCGCTGAACCGACGGCGGGTAGCGCAGGGGTGGAAGTCAGGTTGGACAGGGCGGGCGTCGCTTCTAAGAAGGCGGCGTTGATCCCGTCGGTGGAGGAGTGCGTGCCGCGCTGCTCCTCGCGGGCCTTCGCGTCGAAGAACGCAATCGACACCATCACTAACGCGAGGTTCGAGATGAAAAACGATCCGAACAGGATCACCGTCACGAAGAAGGGGAACGCCCACCGCGTGCTGCCGTCTTGCACTTGGTACATGACGTCAGTCCACCCCTCCATCGTCACCGACGTGAAGATGGTCAGCGCGGCCACGGGAAACGAATCGAACGCGACGTTCCCGAAGTTCGGGTTTTCGACGATGACGCAGGACCAGCCCCAGGGACATTGGTACCCTTCCAAAAACGGGTTCGTCGGCTGCGCGCACACGCGGTCGATGTCGTTCTCGGCGAGGGGGGAGGCGGACGCGTCGTGTTGGACGCAACGGGACCGCATGGCGCCCTTGAACAGCTGGATCCCCGTGACCGAAAACAGGAGGATGAACGCGCAGAACAGCAGCATCACGTCCGCGAGCCGCGGGAGCGACTGCAGCAGCGACGTGACGATCAGCCGCACCTCCTTCATGTGGTTGACCGCGCGCAGCGGCCGCAGCAGCCGGAACGCCCGCAGCCCACCGAGCCCCGTCTGCGACTCAGCACTCAGGAACAACCCCAGCAGCACTGACGCGACCCCGAACAGGACCACCAACCCGTCCAAAACGCACCACGGATCTCGCACGTACGAAAACGAGTACCTGTACAGGCCGAGTCCCGCGATTTTGGTCACCATTTCGACAGCGAAACAGCCCGTGAAGACGTAATCCGCGTAGTTCACGACCTTGTTGACAGGGGCTGATTCGCCGGCGGTGGGGTCCTCAAGGGCGAGGAAGATGCAGTTGAGCGTGATGAGGGTGAGCGTGACGCGGTCGAACCAGGGGTTCTGGACGATTTTGAACCGGATCAGCTGCCGCCAGTGGGGCATGGACACCTTCTCATCGCCCAAAGCCTTGAGGTGTCGGAACGCGAACGGGCTCAGCCGCCGTACACTCGCGGCGCCGATGGCTTCATCGCGGAGGGTCAGGGTCAGCAAGCTGCTCCTGCGCGCCTGCATGCGGCTACTGTTCGACCAAACCCCACTGCTCCGCCGGTGGACCAGTCGCTCTGCGCACGCCTGGAGGTTGTCGTCGATGGTGCTCGACGAGATCACCTGGCTCAGCCGCCGACTCCCCTCCATCTTGCCCGCCGGCACCGATGCTCACCCCGGAGCCACAAACCAGAAGCCCCGCCCCTTCCTCGGGCCCTTCGGGCGCACAACACAGCCCCCCTCTCCACCGCCACGCGCAAATAGGAAGGCGTATGGATATGGTGTGTGTGTGTGGTGTGCGTGTGTTTGTGTGTGCTTGGGTGTTCGCTGCTGCTCCGTTTTGTTCGAAAAACGAAGCTTTGCGCACACCGTGTCGGCGCTCTTTTTTGTTTTGTGGCGAAGAAACGCTCGTCGGATGTCCTGGTGGTGGGGGACCTTTCTTTTTTATTTTATTATTTTTTTTTTTTTTTGTGTGTGTGTGTTCCGACGACCCCGTGTAGGGGGGCGGTGTGTGGGGGTGTTCTTCTTATACTTTTTGAATCAGGTCCGCACACGCGCTGTGACTCCTCTTGGAGAATGGAAGACCGGAATTCAAACTTTGCGGGCCCGCTCAGTAGGTATCCCGACGGGGGGGTGTAGCAACGCTACACACAGCTCACGCACGCCGGCTGTGTATGTCAGCCAGAGTGTGTGTGAGAGTGTCCGGCGCTGGTATGTATGCGGAGGGGAAGAGGTGGGGGGGGGGACCTGGCCTTTCAAGGGAAGCGCCACATTAAGCGCTAGCTTTCGACCGTGGCTGCAGAGTCGCCCCCGCCCATTTGGGGCGGCCCCAGCGAGTACCGAGAAAAGCCACGCGCCGGGCTTCCCCCTCCGTATGTGCCCGCCGCCACGAGGGGCAACCGGAAGAAATGTTGCGGCCTACTCACACTCACACACACGGGCGCAAAAAAGTCAGAGACACAGAGACAAAGAGAGAGAACAAGGAACGTGTGTCGTGGCTTTGTGTAGTGTTCTCGATTCCCCCCCTCCCAAGCTCTAGCGTTATTTGTGGATTTGGAGGTCGGAATTTAAAGTCTCCGGTTGACCGTAGAGACTTGGGTATGGAGCGGGGTTGAGAGGGTTGAGAAAAGTGCGAGACTGCCGCTCGTGTCGGGTGAGTCACTTGTTGTGAAACTGTTCGGCGGTACTGCAGAGCCACGGGCCTTCGGGTCTTCTGGCTAAAGATTTCCCTACTAAACTAAAGCATCAAGGCTTGGCGCACCTTGGGGCTTGGCGCTCGCGCTGAACAAAAGCCTTTTCTTTTTCTTCTTCTTCTTCTTCTTCTTCTTCTTCTTCTTCTTCTTCTTCTTCTTCTTCTTCTTCTTCTTCTTCTTCTTCTTCTTCTTCTTCTTCTTCTTCTTCTTCTTCTTCTTCTTCTTCTTCTTCTTCTTCTTCTTCTTCTTCTTCTTCTTCTCTTCTTCTTCTTCTTCTTCTTCTTCTTCTTCTTCTTCTTCTTCTTCTTCTTCTTCTTCTTCTTCTTCTTCTTCTTCTTCTTCTTCTTCTTCTCTTCTTCTTCTTCTTCTTCTTCTTCTTCTTCTTCTTCTTCTTCTTCTTCTTCTTCTTCTTCTTCTTCTTCTTCTTCTTCTTCTTCTTCTTCTTCTTCTTCTTCTTCTTCTTCTTCTTCTTCTTCTTCTTCTTCTTCTTCTTCTTCTTCTTCTTCTTCTTCTTCTTCTTCTTCTTCTTCTTCTTCTTCTTCTTCTTCTTCTTCTTCTTCTTCTTCTTCTTCTTCTTCTTCTTCTTCTTCTTCTTCTTCTTCTTCTTCTTCTTCTTCTTCTTCTTCTTCTGGCGTTGGGATTAACGTCGAGGAGGATCTTAATCGGCTTGGGCAGGACCCAATCGAGGAAGTGTGCTTTGCACCACCACATTCTCTTCAAACCGGATTGACTCGATCGATAACGGTCAGCGAGCCAATCATCGTCGAATCGAGGGTCGAACGCAGTCTGAGAGATTGGATTTTCAAGCGACACTCAACTGCTGATGGGCATGGGCGAACCCATGCCCGCTAATGCGTTCGACAACCTGATGGGTCTCATGCTTCTGCAATGCCCATTGACTATCGCGTCTGGCCGCGGCCTCCATCGCTCCCAGAGCCAAGACATCCACCGATAAGTGCAATTGATGTCACCCTCGATCAACCGCAGTTGAGCCGAGGTAAGGACGAGAGAACAGGGCAGAACCCCAGTCTGAAATAGTGCCAGTCCCCCTTTATTTCCTGGAAGTGCATCGCATTACCTTCTGCAGTGTATCACAGCGAAGAGGTAGTCTCCTTATGGCTAATGCAGGCCATCGCTGCAGATATTCTGCATTCTAACCTCAACTGCTGCGGTGTATACTATTGAAGAATGTGGTACTCTCCTCCTCGCAAAAGAGTGCAGAATTAATGATGCAAAGCGAACGGAGAAACCCCAAGCAATGTTTTTCGAGTGTCCGCCACAAACGAAGTGGCGCTGGACTTGGATATAGGGGCAAGGGGCGGGTGGAGCAAGCGAGGAGTGAAGATACGACGTTCTTCGGGTTAGCAACGCGGTAAACATGATCTGGCAGACAAGTGTTAGCACCCGTCGGAATAGTTTGGACTTGATATGCGGCAACAATCTGCGACGATAGACTGCGCGAGCTAGCTACAGACTACATCTTCGCACGCGTCGTGTCGTGCTTCTATCGCTTCTTGCCCCGCGTCTCGTGTGTCTCCGGCGCGTTTCACGCCCGCAATGGAGTTTGGCGCCGGAATACTTTCGATCATCAAAAAAGCATCGATCCTGCACGTCAGAAATACTCAGGGAGATGCTTGTTCCGACCGAAGCTAGAGGGGGGCACACGACTCAGAGAAGCGCAGTCGCCGAGAGCTGAGTCTGTGCGAGAGCTCACCGTCAAGTCCGTAGCCAGGACTCACTTGTAGCTCGGAAGAGGAAAGACGGCATAAACCGCGGGTATTTTCCTACAGTCAGAGCCAATCGCTTTCGCGGAACGGAATCCTCTTTTTAGAAGGTGGAACCCACCCAAAGGATATTTCGCACCACCTTGAAACCGAAAAAAGGCGAAGAAGTGCTGCTTCCAGGGGCCCCGGCATGTTAAGTAACACGACCTGCAAGCGAGTGGCACGGTGGAGTCCAGTCTGAAAAGCTGGAGTTCAAGAGGGAGTGCTTGAGTCACACTGAAAAAGCGGGTACAACCAAAGCGCGTGGAAATCCACACTAAAGGCCGGCTTGACACCCGCTTTTTTTGACTCCAGTTGTAGCTCCAGCTTCTGAGGCTGGGCTTCACCGCGTGGAAGATAGGGGGCGGTGCTGTAAGAATGGCTTGGAATGGATTTGTGCTCAACACCGCACCGGTCCTGTCTGCACCGTGTTTCGGCTCGGATGCCACGGACACATACGGCGGGCCAGTGTCTGCAGACAGGACAGCGGTGTGAGACTGGCACCAAATTTGTTTTGGACCCATGATACTGGGCCAAAAAGTTCGAAAAAAGTTCGAAAAATGTTCGAAAAAATGTTCGAAAAAATGTTCGAAAAAATGTTCGAAAAAATGTTCGAAAAAATGTTCGAAAAAATGTTCGAAAAAATGTTCGAAAAAATGTTCGAAAAAATGTTCGAAAAAATGTTCGAAAAAATGTTCGAAAAAATGTTCGAAAAAAGTTTGTCAAAAATTTGGTCCAAGATTTAGGTTCAAAATTTGGGTCGAGTTTTTGGACAGTCTTGGGCGGTCCACCGAACCCACACAGAAGTATGTCGAAAGCCAACATTGATGCAGCCGAACTGAAGCCGGGATACCTGGCTTTAGAAAGCCCCCCAGATGACATCAAACCTGCCGCCAGAGCAAACTGGAACTAGTCTTAGTTTGTACTTTCTAGCTTCCATTCGATACGTTTTGCAGTAGTCCCGCAAATACACCCAGCAGATCAAAGAAAGGGGGGAAAAGGTGGAAAATGCAGATCAAACGGGAGTAGAATGTGCGCACGCTTATCCGTCTCTTGACTTACTATGCCGTGTTCTGAAAGCTGTCGAGGGGCCCCTCCATAGGTTCTCGCATGATTCGTTCGCCTTTGTAACACTATCCGTTTGTAGTAAGCTTCGCAATTGTGTTCTTGCAATATCTAACCGAATGGTGGGTGGCGGATTTCCGCGCTCGTGCGCAAGACACAATTATGCTGCTTTTGCAGTGCAAGCTGAACCCGGTTCGCGACTTCGGTCGCGGTAAAGTGTTACAAAGTCTTCGGCTTTCAGATCCGGATACGCCTTATGCAACATGATAGTTAGAGGTCACTTGAAGGATACCCGTGTGCAGCGTTCGAAAGAGTTTGCGTATCTGGAGTCTTATTTTTTTGGGGGGAAGGCCCTTTTGACCCTGTATTTTTTGAGAAGGTTTTTGAAACAGCCCAAAGATATTCGTCGATTCCTGATATTCGTCCAGCGTAATTGTTGTCCAGATTACTGACCGTGAGAAAGGGTTCCAAGTACAAGCTGTCAATTCTGTCTGAGTGCGTGACACAGTTTACCGATAGCCACCGCGTGCCTTCTGTGCCAGGGGTCGGATACGTTTACTTGCTGACCGGTGCTAACGTTGTAGAAGGCCCACCTATCAGCCTGAGTTCAGCTCCACAAGGTTCGTTTCGTTAAGTCAACTTATGATCACTTCGGTGTGAGGGATTAGTCCTGCTAGAAACTACGTATGGCCGCCTGCTCCGTTTCGTGGTCTTCTCTCCGTACAGTGTTCCACGTCTGGAAGGTCCTTGCGTTCAGTTCGCGCTTCCCGTGGGCACAAAGACAGTTGATGACTTCAGGAAGGAATCACCCATTCTTGCGTGATGTACTGAGGAGAGCTGCCACCTTGTTGTTAGCCTACCGTCCTCCCCGGTTCTGGGTTCGGTTCCGAGTTTGGAAGGTTCGGTTTTGGGTTCGGTTTCGGGTTCGGTTTCAAAACCGACCCAAAACCGAACCCTTCCAGAATTTTGGACCCAAATTCTGGACCCAAATTTGGGACCCAAATTTGGGACCCACATTTTGACCCAAATCTTGACCCGAATTAGACCTAAATTTTGGGTCCAAAATTTGGACCCAAAAGTTTGGACCCAAATTTTGGACCCAAATTTTGGACCCAATTTTTTGACCCAAACTTCAGACCCAAATTTTGGACCCAAATTTTTGGACCCAATTTGCACCTGCCCTAAAAACCCGGTTCAAAACAAATTTGGTGCCCTTATATCCCGAACCGGGATATAAGGGCACAAATTTGTTCTGACCGGGATATAAGGGCATTACACCTTTTTTTAATGACAACCGCGGTTGTTACCATACAATGGCCACAAATGACCAAAATCCGGGAAAATCGGCCAAATTCTGAAAATATCGGAAAAGTCGGCCAAAATTGGCCAAAATCCGAAAAACCCCGAAAATCTGAAAATCTAAGTACACTGAAGTCCAATGAAAGCCCCAAGTGGGACTAGTCCCCTAAGGGCACATTTTCATTGGGAAGTACTGGGAAATGCACGTAGCACCTTTTTTGCAAATTCTTACCAGGGGTGTAATGCAAAATAGGGACTAGTCCCCTAAGGCACTTTTCCCAAAAGTATTTTTTGTCGCGACGATGCTGAATACTGGGACAGGCTTCTTCTGGGCGAATGGGTGGAGATCCGTCGACTGATGGCAACGGGGCACGGCGCACTATTTGGACCAGTTCAATTTGCAGCTACTGACTACTGACTACCTTTTCCCGCATCACTACGAGGGTGGTCTCCTGTACAGTTTACAAAGGTCGCCACTCCCGGCGGGTTCGGGAAGAGATGGTTTGGCCTTCTTGCGTGGCGGCTCATCGTCGTCGTCGTCCTGCAGAACAGCCCGCGAGACGCCCGCCTCCGGTACCAGGGGCACGTCCATGTATTCGAGGGCGCGAAGTTGTCCATCGCCGCGCCGCGTACGCTTCTTCGTCGAAGGTCGGCTCTAGATCGTTCAAAAAGTATTTTTTGTCGCGACGATGCTGAATAGTGGGACAGGCTTTTTCTGGGCGAATGGGTGAAGATCCGTCGACTAACGGCAACGGCGCACGGCGCACTATTTGGACCAGTTCAATTTGCAGCTACTGGCTACTGACTACCTTTTCCCGCATCACTACGAGGGTGGTCTCCTGTACAGTTTGAAGGGGTCGCCACTCCCGGCGGGTTCGGGAAGAGATGGTTTGGCCTTCTTGCGTGGCGGCTCATCGTCGTCGTCGTCCTGCAGAACAGCCCGCGAGACGCCCGCCTCCGGTACCAGGGGCACGTCCATGTCTTCGAGGGGCGCGAAGTTGTCCATCGCCGCCGCGTATGCTTCCTCGTCGAAGGTCAGCTCCGGCGCGTCTAAGATATCTTCGTCGTTGAGGATGTTGTACGCCGCGGCAGAGCCCTTCTGCGCGGTCGTCGGTTGGGCGGCGCCGGCGCCGTTGGCGGGAAGGACGGGGACGAAATGGTCCGGCTTCTTGTAGAAGGCGTGCGCCCACGGCGACTCGACGGCTCGGAACGGAGACGGCGTCGCGGGATCCGCCGCCGCGGCGGCCGGCCGCTGCACGGGGGTCGTCGGTGCCTTCGGCGGCGCACCGCCGGCCTGCCCCAGGTTCTGCTTCCTCTGCGAGGAGGCCGGCGGCGTCGCCGCTTCTGCCTGGGTGGAGCGCGCGGGCGGGCCGTCGTCCGTTTGGATCACGTGGGGGTCCGCTGGCGGCTTCTTGGTGATCTCCACCTGCTTCAGCGACTCGAACTCCGATTTTTCCTCCTCCGTCGGGGTTTGCGGGCAGTCGCCTTTTATCTTGTGCCGCCAGGCTTTGAGGAGCTTGAAGAACTCCCACCCATACTTCGCCGCTTTGTTGTGGCCAACACCGACCATGCCTATGAAGCTCTGCACGGTGGGGGGAGACGCGTACTCGATGACTTCGTCGCGCATCGTTTTGAGGTGGTTCGTCGAGATCACGACGAACGGCTTCGTCCCGTGAGACTCGGCAACGGTCTTCCGCGTTTCGAGCAGCTCTTGGTACATGGTTTCCAGCTGCTGCTGGATGTGGCCGTGCGCGAGCGCCGCCGAGGGCGTGCTGGCGTCGGCTACGACGGGCGTCGCCTTCGACCGCTTCCGCGAGCCGCGGCTTGGAATCAGACAGCGGAGCTCTGCGTGGAGTTTTTGGGAACAGAGTGCCAGGAGTGTCCGTGCATAGTACTCGAAGGGGGTCCGCCAGGCCTTACGTTCAGCATGCTGAACGAACTGATTCCAGCACGTTGATTTTCTTAGTTTATTTTTGTACACATGCTGAATCAGTACGTGTACACGTGCTGAAACCAGTACGTTGTCAGCACGTACTATCTTATCTGCAGATTCATCTGGGGAATCAACCGCAGTACCGGGGATTCCGGTCGGCAGATCCTACTGTTGCTTACCACCGCGGCACTGGAGGGTTGAGGCCGGAGAGGAGGAAGAGGCAAAGACATGCAACACTGGCAGGTGAGCCCCCTATGCTCTATTTCTTTTATGCCTGACCCTACGTGCTGATTTTCAGAAGGTATTTAGCTACAAGACAAAAGAGGTGCGTAACAAGGTTGCTGTAGGTGAACCTGCAGCAGGATTGTTACCAAAGATTTCAATTCTGGATGGAACGAGGAAACGACTTTCAAACAGATTGGAAACCGAGGATTCAAACATGGTCATGAAGGAAATCGAAAATCCGGAGCAGTCGGAAAGGCAAAACAAATGTTCCCCTCGGCTCAACTGCGGTTGATCGAGGGTGACATCAATTGCACGTATCGGCGGATGCCTTGGCTCTGGGAACGATGAAGACCGCGGCCAGACGCGATCTGGGATCCGCGCGTGTGCGTATGGGACTATGACACAGGAGGAGACTGAGTTCGAGGGGCAGGTGACCCATTGCCCGCTAAAACGCCCTCTCGCGAGGCTCTCACCTGCCTTGACCGTACGACGAAGTCCGTGCGTGTGCTTCGACTTGCCGGCCGGGTACTGGCTTGGCTGCAGGACGCAGTACTCGAGGTCTTTGGCTGCGCGCGGCACAATTGAGGGAAAGCCAACGCCAGGCACAATCCATCTCAACCCCTTCCGGACGGAGGGAGGTTGTCCAGAATCTATAGGTCAAACTCGAGAGTTCGACGACTCCGAAATGGGAAACCTGGTGCTCCTTCGAAAGGTTTCGTACATCGCTTCACAGCAGCAAACATAGAAAGTCCGGTTTCCCTGAGGTCACCCGAACTTTACTACTGCAACGTGATTCTTGCGGGCTTCCAGGCTTTTTCAGTCCACAGCACACATGTGTGTTTGAGGTTTTAAAAGAATAAGAGTACCAACAGCATCGTCAACACAAAAAAATACTCGACGTAGCTGCTTCGACTCCGAATGGAAGGGGGGAAATATAGAGGTAAGGGGCAAATACAATACAAACACAATCTGATTTGTTCTTCGCTTACACCACCGTGTGTTGTTTTCTCACTCAGGACTTTTGACCTGTTGTGTTTGTGTGATTTGTCGTGTACCCGCATGACCTCACGTCCGTTCAACACGTGGTTCGGTAGTTACAGCACTTGGGATCCCTTCTGTTCTTTGTCGGGCAGCATCGTCGAGCATTTCCTTTCAAGCTGGCGCTTATGTAAAAGAAGAAGAGAGCCACAAACCTCCTTGGTGCAACTGGCGGACGATGCTTGGGTCCCCGGTGCGCAGGTAGGCCACGACGCTGAATTCGTTGAGGGACCGCATAGTGGCCCTGAGCACCTCGTGCCCGCACATCCACCACACGATCCGCTCCGCCAGCTTTTCGGGCACATCCTTCGCCGGGCACGCGCCGAAGTGAGGGGGTGGGTTCTGCGTGACCTTGCGCTGCAAGGCGCCGGGAGCCTTGCCCTTCCACAAGCCGACTAGCTGCTTTTGGGTCACTTCCGCGTTGCCCATGCGGGCGAGCCCGTCCATCAGCTGCAGAAGCTGCGTGACGTACTGGGTGCAGTCTTGCTGCTTGGTCTCGAACCCGGCCATTTCCGAGCAGTTGTCGCACACAACGGACTTGCTCTTCTCGCAGAAGCCTTCCTCCACCATCTCGCCGAAGTACTCGAGCTGCTGTTTCCGGCGGCAGGTGCAGTCATCGTTCACGTACATCATCACGCGCGCGAGGTTCTTGTAGTTCCCCTCCTTGTTGTCGCTCGAGCTGGGGTTCCGGCTCATCAGGTTCAGCAGCCGCCCCACGTCGGTGGCGGCCCAGAACAGCGAGCACTCGCTCATCTCTCCATCCCGCCCAGCCCGCCCGCTCTCCTGGTAGTAGCCCTCCATCGTCTTCGGCAGCGCCGCGTGGAACACCCACCGCACGTCCGGCTTGTTGATGCCCATCCCGAACGCGATGGTGGCGCACATCACGCGCAGCTTGTCGCCGCTCCACTGCTCCTGCGCACGCTCCTTCTGCGACGCTTCGCTGTGGTACACTCTGTGGGAGGGGAACGGTTGACTCGCAGCTGACAAGGACAGACTACAAAATACTCGACGTAGCTGCTTCGACTCCGAATGGAAGGGGGGAAATATAGAGGTAAGGGGCAAATACAATACAAGCACAATCTGATTTGTTCTTCGCTTACACCACCGTGTGTTGTTTTCTCACTCAGGACTTTGACCTGTTGTGTTTGTGTGATTTGTCGTGTAGGGGTAGACCCGCATGACCTCACGTCCGTTCAACACGTGGTTCGGTAGTTACAGCACTTGGGATCCCTTCTGTTCTTTGTCGGGCAGCATCGTCGAGCATTTCCTTTCAAGCTGGCGCTTATGTAAAAAAAAAATGCCGAACCGGGTAAAACCTGGGACACCCAGCCCCATTGTTGGGGGGTGTTCCAGGTTTTACCCGGTTCAAAAATTAATCCAATTACGGTACACTACTTCGGTCTTCTTAGGGGGAGTCTGGGACTTGATACGGATCTCGATGTTTGCCACCGCATTGCAGCGAACCAAATAGTTGCCCACTACTAATTTTGCATTGGTTGACACAAAAAACCCGAAGAACACTCCCCTACCCTGGTGAGATCTTGGTGTCGGTCACAAATTGTTTCGAGCCTGACTTGCCAAAGCAAGCAAGTAAAGTGTACACGAAATAAGCCATGCATGCCCCCCCCCCCCCAAACCCACCCCGTACATATTAGCTCTGAAAGAACCCATTCGACAACGGTCACCCGGAGACTCTAAAGCGAACTGCAACTCTAAAAAAGGCATACCCAGCCGGGATGTGCTTCGTTCGGAGTTTGTCGCACATCTTTTCGCAGTCGGCTTTCGACAGGCAGTAAACGATGCCGCAAGTTGAGCGCTTCTTCGGATCCGTGGCAATCATTTGCGCGATGTCGTCGAACATCTGATTTGTTCCGGAGTTGCTTGCATAAAGAAGCGGACGGGCAGTGTGAAAGCGGGTGACAGAGAAGGGAAACGAGCTGGTGCGCTTGCATTTGTGGCTCCCAACAAGATAGCTCAGGTAGTGAGCATCACGTTGCTGTCATTGTTGCTGCTGTAGTTGGTTGTTTGTTGGTGCTGTTGGTGTTTTTGGTGTTGTTGCTGTTGCTACGTTGTT
This sequence comes from Diplonema papillatum, assembly GCA_030068145.1. Lineage (NCBI taxonomy): Eukaryota > Euglenozoa > Diplonemea > Diplonemida > Diplonemidae > Diplonema > Diplonema papillatum. Next base: position 22,720 of record JAPJBO010000725.1, read on the forward strand.
GTTGCTATCTCTCTCGATAATATTAGCGTTTATTGTGGTTTAGAGGTTGTACTACCGTTGTGCATACCTCGATAATTCTGTTACCGTGTTGCTGTTGCTATTGGCACTGCTATTACGGCGCCGTTGCCGCTCTTGACTATTGATACTGCTGTGATTCCTCGAGTAACTATTTCGGGGATTGCAAAACGTGCATAGAATGGATATGCGAGAGAGGGGGGGGGATCTTAGTTTTGTGTTCGGGCGCCTCTTGCCTCTCATGTATGTTTGAGGCACCCCTGTGACTCCCACAAATGATACAGGGCGACAAAGTGGATTAGGCGACAAAGTGGACTAGGCGACAAAGTGGATTGGCGACAAAGTGGATTGGCGACAAAGTGGATTAGGCGACAAAGTGGATTGGCGACAAAGTGGATTAGGCGACAAAGTGGATTGGCGACAAAGTGGATTGGCGACAAAGTGGATTAGGCGACAAAGTGGATTGGCGACAAAGTGGATTAGGCGACAAAGTAAAGTGGATTAGGCGACAAGGTGGTCATCAGCTTGCACTGATTACGTCCCTGCCATTTGTACACACCGCCCGTCGTTGCTACCGATTGGCTGTGGGATAGAGCTTGGGAGAGGGAAGCTCCTTCTTGGCAACAAGTTCAGCGCCCGAATCCAAGCAATGTTTCTCAGCTGTAGGTGAACCTGCAGCAGGATCATTACCAAAAATTTCAATTCTGAATGGAATGAGGAAACGACTTTCAAACAGATTGGAACCCGAGGATTCAAACATGGTCATGAAGGAAATCGAAAATCCCGAGCAATCGGAAAAGGCAAAACAACTGTTCCCCTCGGCTCAACTGCGGTTGATCGAGGTGGCGACAAAGTGGATTATAATCCACTTTGTCGTAATCCAGTTATATAGAATCCACTTTGTCGTTTTCCCTTCTTCTTTCATTCGGGGGGGATCTTGGTTTAATAGTTTGGGCGAGGCAAAAAGCAATGCGCTCCATACCGTCGTCTTCGTCCCACGGGCGACCTTGTACATGAGATTTGACCTGTTGAACGACGCTTTGAACACTACGGCCCGGGTCATGCCCAGGTTTTCGGTGATGTCGTCGAGGACGGAATTGGTCGCTGTGGCCGTCAGCGTCGTGATGGGCACCGTCGACGCTCCGTTGCGGAACTTCGTCTTCAGCATCTTCATGTGCAGGTACGACGGCCGGAAGTCGTGCCCCCACTGCGAGACGCAGTGCGCCTCGTCGATCACGATCCGCCTCAGACCCCCGTTGACGAACAGGCGCTGCAGTTCGCTCACCAGCCGGTCGCTCTTGCATAGATACTCGGGCGTGGTATAAATGAGGGGGGTCCGGATGCCGCCCGAGTACCATTCGCTGAAGATCTTCGACACCTCCGCCGACGGGGTTGACCCTGTGAAGGCGCAGGCCGGAATCCCGCACGCAGCGAGCCCGGCCAGCTGGTCTTGGATCAGCGACAGGAGGGGGGAAACCACAATGGTCACCGCCGCCGGGTCGCAAACGATCGCGGGCAGCTGGTAGCACAGCGACTTGCCTCCGCCGGTGGGCAGGAGCACGAACACGTCGCGATTCGCCATCACTGCGTTGATCACCTCAAGCTGCAGAGGGCTGTAGTGCGCGGGGCAAGGTTCACATGATGGTAGTCACAGATTAACTTTGTATCAAAGCACTCCGGAGTGTCGCTGTCGTGCAGGACACGGGGAAGCTGAGACTACTACAACACTCACACAATTAGGATCTGCGGAACGCTAAGACATGATGCTCGTTACGGATGTTTAGTTTGTATCAGAGCACTCTGGAGTCAGCTGTCGTGCAGGACAAGAAAGCTAAGACTACTACAACACTCACAACAAATCGGGCTACTAGAACGCTATAAAACGATGGTAGTAAGGAGTGTTGATGGTCAGGGTGAGGGAAGGTCCGATAACCCCGGTAGCCCGCACGCAGCGAGGCCAGCCAGCTGGTCTTGGATCAGCGACAGGAGGGGGGAAACCACAATGGTCACCGCCGGGTCGCACACGATCGCGGGCAGCTGGTATCACAGCGACTTGCCTCCGCCGGTGGGCAGAAGCACGAACACGTCGCGATTCGCCATCACTGCGTTGATCACCAGCCAAGCTGCAGAGGGCTTGGTGTGTGGGGCAAGGCTGCTCAACGGCAACGTTAAGACATGATGGTAGTCACAGATTAACTTTGTATCAAAGCACTCCGGAGTGTCGCTGTCGTGCAGGACACAGGGAAGCTTAGACTACTACAACTCTCACAATTTGGATCTGCGGAACGCTAAGACATGATGTTCGTTACGGATGTTTACTTTGTATCAGAGCACTCAGGAGTCAGCTGTCGCGTAAGGAAAAGACTACTACAACAGTCACAGAATTTGGGCTGCGGGAACGCGAATACATGATGGTGCGTACGGATGTTTACTTTGTATCAGATCACTCCGGGGCCAGCTGTCTTGCAGGACAAGGAAGCTACGACTACCACGACACTGACACAATTTGGGCTGCGGGAACGCTAAGACATGATGGAAGAGTCCCCACCAAAACTACGCTGCCTACGAACCCATTGAAGGCCAGGCGGCAAGATTGTCACTACTTCTACGTCCCCGAAAGAACCGCACACCGAAACTCGTGCAACCCGAACGCGTTCTTCATGAACTTCTTGAGCTGCGGCACCCAGTGGTACCGGTCGGACTTCCACCCGTGCCTCGCGTAGATCGTCTCGGGCGGCTCGCCCCGGCGCTTGTCGCCGGTCCAGTTCGACATCGACAGCCCGCAATCCCCGTCGCCGCCGCCCTGCTTCCCGCCGACGATGAACCCGCCCGGCAACGTGCTGGGGTATTTCCCATTGCCCGCCTCCGGCGTGTCCAGCTGCAGCTCCGTAAACGTCCGCCGCTTCGCCGCGTGCGCCTGGCTGCTCGGCGTCTTCCACGAGAAGTCGTTCGCGCCGACCAGCGCAGTTCCGGTTCCATCGTCGGCAAGCGGCGTCATCGGCGTCGTCGGCAATCCCGCGTCCGGCGCGAACGGAGGGGCGCCGCCGCCGCCTCCGGCGCCCACGGGGCCGGCCTGTGAGAACCCGCCGGATGAAAACCCCTGATTGCCGCGGCTTCCGTACTCAGCTGGCGAGGGTCCTCCGCCCATCCCCGGGGGGGGTTGGTACGACGGCGCCGGGTAACTCGCAAGGGGAGGAGGGGCCCCCCCCGCGGCCGCTTGGGACCGGAGGCGGATCAGGTCCTTCTGCAGCAGCTGCTTCCGCTGGGTCAGCTCGGCCGCGCGGGCTTGTAGCGGCGCGAGGGTGCCGACGCTGACGTCGTCTGCAAGCATCAGGTCGTCAATCGACGCCTGCGCTGAGTTCAGCTCCCGCGTCACCGTGGCGAAGCTCTGCTTCGCTGCGGCAAGCGCCGCCGCGCCGCCGCCGCCGCCGCCGCTTGAGCCAGCCGGGGCCGCGGCGCCGCCGCCACTGTTCGGGTAGGGACCGCCCCCCGCCTGCTGCGCAGCGCCGCCCGGGCCCGCGGCGGCTTGCGGGCGAAACGACGCGGCGCCGCCGCTGGTGCTGCCGCCGGTCCCGTTGAAGGGTGACGAGGACGGGGCGTAGGAGAATGCCCCCCCGGCATTCGCGGCCGCGGGCGGGTGGGTGGCTCTTTGCGAGGCCGCCGCCGGGGCTCCCCGACCGGCGATCTGCAGCGGCGGCTGCTGCTGCTGGAAAGGGCGGGAGAACGGCTGCTGCTGCTGCTGCTGCTGCTGGTGGTGGTGGTGGCTGTGGGGTTGCGGCTGCTGGGCCGCGGCGCTGTGGGACCACTGGGCGTGCGGCATGCCCTCTTCCCCGATGCTGAGCACGGGGCCGACGATGCCCAGCACGTCCTCCCGCACCTTGCGCATGCAGTCGCGGTGGGCCGAGCTGGGGGGGTTGTCCCCCCGGAGTGCTCTGCCCTTGATGCCGGCCACCGAGCGCGGCGCCCCGTTCGAAGCGCCGCTGCCCGCCTCCGGTGCAGCCATCCTCTCGGCGGACCGCGCGTACTCCATCCGGCGCAGCTTCTCGTCGCCGGTGCTCACCCGCAGCTCGGCCAACACCGCCTCTAAATTCGTCCGCATCGTCGAGAACCGCGTAGCGGTAAGTACCACTACTTTTTCGGTTTTAAAGGCGCATGCCTTTTTTTTTTTTTTGTCGCCCTCCCTTGTTCACCTGTTTGAAAATGAAGACACGTTCGTAGCATTTTCTTACTGTCAACAACTTGTTTGTGGATTTGGAGGGTAAGTGTGCGGACGCAAGCGCCTTCTTGTGTGAAGGGTGCTCAACTGCTGCGCTCTGTATATTGCTGAGCCGGTCCATCGCCTCTTGATAGACCGTGATAGACCGAAGAATACAGCACGGGCAATTCGATGCAGCTCTAGGGACTAGGGATGGACCTAATAGACCGTGGTGGACCGTGATTCACTGTGATAAACAGCGGCAGGCACTTCGATGCAGTTTCAAGAGATAGGGACGGACCGGCTCAATTGCGCGGGGTGGTGGAGCTGCGACTGCTGTGGGACCACTGGGCGCGGTATGCTTCGTCGAGAGCCGTGTAGCGGTAAGTACCGCTCCCTTCTCGGTTTCAAAGGTGCATGCATCTCTTTTCACCTGTTTCAAATAGAGACACGTTCTTAGCATTTCTTACCGTTTACAACTTTGTTTGTGGATTTGAACTCAGAGAGGGTAAGTGTGCGGACGCAAGCGCCTTCTTGTGTGCAGGTTGCACAACTGCTGCGCTCTGTATGTTGCGCGGTGGTGGAGCTGCGACTGCTGTGGGACCACTGGGCGCGGTATGCTTCGTCGAGAGCCACGTAGCGGCAAGTACCGCTACCTCAGTTTTAAAGGTGCATGCATCTCTTTTTAGTACACAATCTTGTGGGTTGCCCTTCAATGTTTTGTGCAGGCTAAAAAGACGTAGGCAGCGTGTTTTGGTGGTTGATCAGAATTCCTTACCTGAATATACACAGGGTAAATACAAGTGGGAAAACGATCAACCGGCACGCACAAACAAAACGAAGCGCCTGTCTTTTTCACCTGTTCCAAATGGAGACACGTACTTAGCATTTCTTGAGCGTGCATAACATATGAGACGATGCCAAAAGGGGGGGGGGGGGTCAGCCGGCTGATGGATGGATGGATGGTTCTTAACAAGATGCCTGGGGGGGGGGGGGGGGTTTGGGCAGATGTTTTCTGGTATAGCCAGATACTGGGCATGTGGGGTATAGGACCCATACCCCCCCAGAAACCATGTTTTCGGGCCGATTTTGGGGTCCAATGCCCTCGGAGAACCTTTTTCTGAGCGCAAAACTCAGTTGTTGTGGACTTTGAGGCCCCAGGTAGGGTTACGACTGTACAATGGCTACGGCGGCAGCACCCACCCAGAACAGGAACTTAACTCTGTTCTCAGAATGCGTGACTCGTAAATGCGTTTCGTTCGAAGAATTGGCTCAAAAATTTGCAAGGCAAGACGCACACGAAGTACGATAGGTCACAGGGCTCCATGCGGAGACACTTTAGAGCGACGAGAGCCTTTCTGATGAAAGCTGCAGGAGTTGACCCGATTGCGCCCGGGGTCTCTGTACAGAGGGCGACCGACAAAGGTGACCCATGAGGCAGCAGGCATTCGACGATCTCGTGGAGGCAACCACCGACGTCGTGGGTCACGGAAAAGCTGTCGTGCACAAGACGTTCGTCGCACAAATCCTTCTAGCACAGGCTGGTGGACGAAGAAGGCCAACTAACGGCAAAGGTGTCGTACACCACGTACCGCCAGCTACGTGGTGCCCGGTTCGAACACCTGGCCGGACGTGTGCGACACCTGCAGAAGGGAACACGATTAACCATCGCCTTCGTGAGGTTACCAGCAGCAAACTCACTTCTTTCGATCCGACAAGCCGATTTCTGCCAATAAAAGTTGCCAATACTGCCAGAAGAACCTGGGGTCAGCTTTTTTAACAACCAGGGGCCTCGCCTCCTTGATGATTGATTTGCGTTGGACGACAGGTGACTCGATCCAACTTGGGGAACTGTTTTAGCTGGTGTACAGTGGGTTTCACACTGGATTTGCGGGTGTCACACTGGATTCCGCACTGGATTTTTGGGTGTCAGTGGATTTCACGCTGGATTTGCGGGTGTGGCACACTGGATCTAGCAGGTGTGCCCACGCCCGACACTTTGGCCGCACAGTTAACACCCCCACACGATGCTGGAGTGCACCGTGCGGGGCCTCGAAACCCACAGAAACAGAGTTTTGCGCTCAGAAAAAGGCTCTCCGAGGGCATTTGGCCCCAAAACCGGCCCGAAAAAATGGTTTCTGGGGGGATATGGGTCCCATACCCCACATGCCCAGTATCTTACTATGCCATAAAACATCTGCCCAACCCCCCCCCCCCCCCCCCCCAGGGGTGGCCCTAAGCGGCCAGATTGCGGAGTCGTTGGCAGAATCTGACCTGACCCCCCCCCCCCCATATACAGGCTATTTTCACTGTGGAGGGGGGACGCTACCTGTCACTCTCTAAGGTGGTCACCACGGTGGCTGGTCAGAAAAAAAAAATTTTTTTTTTGGCCCAAATACCCCAAAAACCACACTTTGAAAAATTTTTGTGGGCCCACTTTTGCCAGGAAATTTTGACCATTTCACCTTAGAGAATTCGACCACCCAGCCTCCAAGGCAACTGCACTGTAGAAGGGGGGGAAAATGTTTCTTGGGTTTGAAGAGCGCGTGGTGCTTGCACCACTGAGGCCAGGTTCTTTAACCGCGGATTTAGTGAAGGATTGTTCAGGAAACGGTCGCGAGCGAAACCCGACCAGGTAACGACCATTTCACTGTCTTCTTTGTTTTGTGATGCGAACATCACGAGGTGCTGTCCGAAGACACCGCCCACGTGAGCACTGTTAAGCAGCGGTTGCCAGATACTCCCGTAGCACCTATTCACGGGTTTGCAGGGGTAAAAAGGAAGCCCGGGTTGGGGAGGGTGGTGGGTTTGGTGCGTAGTATTCTTCTTTTTTTGTTCTTTCTCGGTTCTGGTGGTGCTGCTCCTTCCTTCTCGTCCTGTGTTGGGTTACGACTTTTTTTGTTCTTTATCGGTTCTGAGCGTTTCCATATGCCTTTTCCTGCTTTGACATGCAGTCCCTTCCAAACTGTACCTCTCTTGGTGTTCGGGGGTTGGGCCGTATGGTAACGTCTCGGGAAACGAAGTTTGTGGCGTCACAAAAGCGACAGGTTGCCAAAGCAACCGGGTGCCGAGCTTAAGCAAGGCGTTTGTCAATGGAGAACCAGTCCTGTGCCGTTTTAGGGCCGGCAGGTCTCAACGGGGGGAAAATGTTTCTTGGGTTTGAAGAGCGCGTGGTGCTTGCACCACTGAGGCCAGGTTATTTAACCGCGGATTTAGTGAAGGATTGTTCAGGAAACGGTCGCGAGCGAAACCCGACCAGGTAACGACCATTTCACTGTCTTCTTTGTTTTGTGATGCGAACATCACGAGGTGCTGTCCGAAGACACCGCCCACGTGAGCACTGTTAAGCAGCGGTTGCCAGATACTCCCGTAGCACCTATTCACGGGTTTGCAGGGGTAAAAAGGAAGCCCGGGTTGGGGAGGGTGGTGGGTTTGGTGCGTAGTATTCTTCTTTTTTTGTTCTTTCTCGGTTCTGGTGGTGCTGCTCCTTCCTTCTCGTCCTGTGTTGGGTTACGACTTTTTTTGTTCTTTATCGGTTCTGAGCGTTTCCATATGCCTTTTCCTGCTTTGACATGCAGTCCCTTCCAAACTGTACCTCTCTTGGTGTTCGGGGGTTGGGCCGTATGGTAACGTCTCGGGAAACGAAGTTTGTGGCGTCACAAAAGCGACAGGTTGCCAAAGCAACCGGGTGCCGAGCTTAAGCAAGGCGGGGGGGGGGGGGGGGGGGGGGGGGGGGGGGTCCCTTGCAAAGTCGTTGGGGCCCTCAGGGTAGTGTCAGCACTGCCCCCCCCCCCCCCCCCTTGCACACGGTGCAGTAGTAAAGGCTTTCACTAGTAAATTTACTAGTGGTTTTACAAGTGAAAATGGTTTACAAGTGCCACTAGTAAATTTTACAAGTGCACTTGTAAAATTTACAAGTGCACTAGTAAAATTTACAAGTGATTTCAGGTGTTTTGGCAGGTGTTTTGGGGTGAAACAAGAAGAAACTGTGGCAAGTGAAGCACACATTCAGAAGAACCGGCTTCTTTTTCACCTAACTCGTCAAAATGGGGCTGGGAGAGCAGAGCAAAGTGTCAACCCAGTGCTTGAGAGCCCCGCGCGTAGGCAGACCGCGTCAATCCAGATTTCCCCCACTCCAAGGCAAACGTGAACACTCGAACACGACCCCCCTGTGGCTCGATGCGGTGGGAACACGGGACAATAACATCGGAAGAGACGGAGCGCGAGGGAGGAGGCGTTCTTGTCCTCTCAGAGCAGAGTCGTGCACAGGTACGTCCTGGTACCAGAAATAGAGTTGCACGGCAAAAGACGCTCTGGTATCTTGCTTTTGGCCCAGGAGGTTACGAATATCTCTGCCTGCGTGCGTCTTATGCCGGACAGGCTTGGCATCCATTTTTTGGACTGAGTCGTGGGCAACAGTGCGGTCAACTCTGAAGGGCAATACCGTAAACGGAAATAAGTTGGACCGGACAAAATGGTCCAACTCACCTATTTTGGGCTCTGGTGGTCCAACTTTTGTCCGGCCAACTTTTTTCGGGGGGTTCTGTGTACTTGGTGCAGTTTTGCGGCTGGCCAGCACTCGCTCCACTCCGTAGTCGCGCATGGGTCCGCCGCCAGGAGTTCCCGAACACTGCGCGGCGCTGCGTAACCCGCTGAGTTCCCTCCAGCAACTCGCAACGAAGCACCCTGGCCATGGTCCAGCCATTGGTCGCCATGGCCCTGTGGTGGAATCACAAGATCTTCCTTGCGTGGAAGGATGTTTGATCGCGACCGGTTGCGGTTGGTCAGTGCCGAGGGTGGACCAAGATGCGTCCACCGTCTGTCCCATTGCTTTGGTAGAGTGCAAACGCAAAAATGCAGAGTGCAAACGAGGTGGCTCGAGGTTGGCTGACAGTGAAGGAAAAAGTATGAGCCGCCAATAAACGACGATCTTGGTACGCTCAAGAAGAAACCCAACGCATCTCTCGCGCCTGACTACCCATTTGTCACGGGACGTTTTTTTACCTCATGCCCATCGACCCAACCCCGCCTAAGTGGATACGTGCCTGGGCGGAAATATGTTGGACCGGACAAAATGGTCCAATTGTTTTGGTGTCCAACCTTTGTCCGGTCCAACATATTTCCGGTCCAACTTTCTTCTGCTTATGGTATGGAAGATCCACGGGGGGTTTCGAGGGCTGAAGGATTCTTGTCACGAGGGTGCTAGGGGAAGTTGTTTGGGCTGTTGTCGTGAGATTAGTACTTCTTGGGGTTTGGCGGTTGCTTGGTCGGGTGTTGCCGTGCTTGCGTTCTCACCTTCTTCTGATGATTGTAGGGCCCATGTTGCCCATTCAGCGCACTTGTCTCCCGGGCAGCTGGCACGCGTAGAGCCACACTCCGGATTACCGCGTGGTTCCCTTCGCATAGGCGTCGAGGGCCTGCATTCGGGTGGGTGCCCGAACACCGGCCTTTGGTCCGCCTCCGGCTGAAACCATCTAAGGTGCCTGTGTCGCCCACTGTCAGATTGTGTTGAGAGGTGGCCTTTTCGTTGCACCCTCCTAAACCACATATCTCCGTTGTGCCGTTTTGTAGAATCGATTGCCCGATCACTAGCGCACTGCTCCGCTGGACCTCCGGAGTTGGTGCAGCGTCTTGCCGTTGATGCTGCACTGGGGCGCGTTTAGTCGCTCTCGGAGTCTGCGGTTCCTCTGATGCTCGAGGGTCCCCCGTGCAAACCTGTCGATCTCTTCCATCTGCACTGGGCCGGGCATCTTGGGCGCATACATATTGATCTACATCAAAGACGCTTCGTCCGTTCAGCACTCTTCCTGCTGCCTCGTCCACTTTTTCATGTTCACGAAACCTCACAAATTTCTGACTATTATGGTCGAGCCCGAGTGTTACATTGATGGGCTGTGTGGAACTCCTCACTGCGGCAACAACAATGTCAAGATCCCTGCTTGGGCAAAGCCTCCGTGCCGAAGCGTGTCGGGAAGTGGCAGGCATGCTCGGACCGACTGGAAGTATTCGCAACAGTCAGGTGGCCGCTTCTGCCCAGGGTTCCCCGCTCCCCGCTCACGTCGCCATTGTAGAGTGTGTTTCACTGTTGTGAATTTGGCACGACACCACTCACAGTGCGTCTCTCTTGCCTCCGTTTCTTCTCATTTTGTAGACGCTTTTCCTCGGCAGCTGTCAACTAGCTCAACAAAAGTCTCAGGGTAAAGGGGCTGGACAGTGCGTACAGTTCCAGTTGGGTGCGCGCTGCTCCTCTCATCCTTTTTCAACGGCGCGGCTGTATATCAGGGGAGATGATTCCCATCAAGGCTCCCAACAACCCTGCCCAACTCAGTCCGAGGGGTAGTGCACATCGACCAAACCTCCCCAGTTTTCGATCTCGCAATTTTTCACGCAAAACCCCCTATAAATCACTGTTTTGGACTGAAAAACACCTGAATTCACTTGTAATTTTTACTAGTGCACTAGTAAAATTTACAAGTGCACTAGTAAAATTTACTAGTGCACTTGTAAATTTTACTAGTAAAAGTGTAAATTTTACTAGTAAAAATTTTTACTTGTAAATTTACTAGTAAAAGGGTCATTTTACAAGTTTACTACTGCACCGTGCATCGTACCATATATTTTTGTAGATTCGAATTAGAGATTTTAGGTGTGGGGCGCAAACGCCTTCTTGTGTGGTGCACAACTGCTGCGCTCTGTATACTGCGCGGGTAGCTAGGAGGTGCTTCCAAGCAAAACGATGTGCCCTTGATGTCGGCCGAAGCGCCGCTGCCTGCCTGCAGAGCAGCCCTCCTCTCTCCAGTCGGTGCAGCTTCTCATCGCCGCTGCACACCCGCAGCTCGGCCAACACCGCTGAACTTCATCCGCATGAAGGCAATGTAGCGATAAGTATCACAGCTTTTTCGCTTAGCATCCTAGTGAGTGAACATGATCACCAGGCGAATCTTCTTCCAAACACGCTGCCGTTCAGTTGAGTTCTCAATGCATTGACATGCCGTTGTTGCTACGAAAAGAAAGTAGGGGCAAACGACCGAAATCCATCGCATGGGGCTAGAAGGATGTGATACTTCACGCGGCTGCAATGACAGGCAAAGAAGGAAGAATAGTTGAGGCGCGGCTCGTGACACAGATAGCAAAAATGGAGGGCGTATTTTCATTCTTCGGTGTTCCTCGTGAAAGGCGGAAGGTCGGACGGCAACCGTGAGCAGAAACGCAAGAAGACGCAAAAGTCTCGTCAAGTATGCTCTGAAGTAAATACGCGAGTTGAAGAAAAAGACAGGCGCTTTGCGTTGTTTGTGCGTGCCGGTACTTGTATTTACCTTGCGTCATTTTCAGGTTAAGAATTCTGCACAACGAAGAGCAACCCTTGTTAGTACTAAAAAAAGCTGCTGCTCAATTTCTCTCGCCCAGCAGCAAGCGAGAAGGCTTTCGCCGACCTCCGACGACAGTACTTGAAGGTACACTGCCAAGAGTACACCCCGGACTCCCATTCCGGATTGCGGGAGTAATTTTGCGGTCGTTTGTGCGGTCGGCCTCACTCCCTCAATGCGGGAGTGGCCACTCCCGCACTGTTTCACTCCCGCATTGACTTACTATTTGGCTGCTGAAGTCCGGGGTGCAGGCTCGCACAGGCTAGCATAGGCTATCCCAGCGGGAGTGGGACGCCCTCAATGAGGGAGGGACCCCCTCAATACGGGAGTGGGACTCCCGCAATGCCGGAGTGGCCACTCCCGCACTTTTTCACTCCCACATTGACTTACTATATGGCTGCTGAAGTCCGGGGTGCAGGCTCGCACAGGCTGCGTAGGCTATCCCAGCAGGAGTGGAACGCCCTCAATGAGGGAGTGGGACCCCCTCAATACGGGAGTGGGACTCCCGCAATGCGGAAGTGGCCACTCCCGCACTTTTTCACTCCCACATTGACTTACTATTTGGCTGCTGAAGTCCGGGGTGCAGGCTCGCACAGGCTAGCATAGGCTATCCCAGCGGGAGTGGGACGCCCTCAATGAGGGAGTGGGACCCCCTCAATACGGGAGTGGCCATTCCCGCAATGCCTGAGTGGCCACTCCCGCACTTTTTCACTCCCGCATTGACTTAGTATATGGCTGCTGAAGTCCGGGGTGTAGTACGCCACTGTGTTCAACTCAATCGTGGTCCCACGATTTTGGCTGAACGAGTTGCCGTAAACCGAGCGCGGCAAAACCTGCAAGTACGACGAAAGTGGGCATTTTTTGAGTTGGCAATGAACCCGACGGATTAACATGCACTTGTGTTCTAGCAAAGCAGCCGTGCGGAACGAGGTTCCATTCGGACGCTTGTGTTAAGCTCGCGCACAAGCAGCTTTGTGGGATGCAAGGCTGAGCCGGTCCCCATCTCTTGAAACTGCATCGAAGTGCCTGCCGCTGTTTATCACAGTGAATCACGGTCCACCACGGTCTATCAGGTCCATCCCTCGTCCCTAGAGCTGCATCGAATTGCCCGGTGCTGTATTCTTCGGTCTATCACGGTCTATCAAGAGGGGATGGACCGGCTCAAAGGCGTCCTCGGGATCTATGCCCAGGCCCATAGCTGTTGCGGGAACGCGTTTTATGTGTTCCCTCCTCCAGACAGGAGACAAACCTGCACGTGCCTTGCAGAGATGAAAGTGGCACGCGGGCTCTTCGACAATGCGGCATCGGCAGGCACCAACTTGGCTGACGTCACAGTTGTCTGGGTGGCCAACCTCAAGTTCTCAATCTCCGCTGGCTTCGCCTCCTTCCAGCCTGAGACTGTCTTTTCCGTGATCAAACTTGACAAAGATCGATGGCTTCATGGTCAGGGAGCCACCCCAGCAGAGTCCCGCCCAGCCGCCACCCAGGCTCCTGTTCACACCTCCCGGGCAGTGATCCTAGTGCGTAAAGACCACGTCGGACTTCGAGGCAAAGGTTTCTGCCTCCCAGTCCCCGACTGCGTCCACCCGGCGCGCGAACCGACGCAAACGCGAAGAAACGAGCGAGGGGTCATCCAACGATGGCTCCGGCCGGGAGGCCACACCGATACCCACTCGTAGGCCCCCCCTGCGGCGGCGCAACAAACGCGTTCCATCTGCTGTGACGTAGACGCGGAGTGTGCACAGTGCGTTGCTCAGGGGTAGTCGAAGGCCTGACAAACACTATTGCAACAAATTTCGGGCGGGGTGCAGACCGGGATCGTCAACCAACCGCCCGACAGCGGCTGCAGCGGCAGCAACAGCGGCAGCGACATCGACAGCGGCGACGTCGCGAGAGCGCACGGAAGGACCCGCGGCACAGCACCAGTTCATTCCCCAAGCGGAGGGGGATGGCCGTGGAACCCTCCCCCGGGATGACGAAGGCCGGGGAGAGCCGGGGGCAGTGAAGTAACGAAGCCCGCGAACGGCGGGTGGTGACCCCTCCGAACAGCCTCCCTGGCCCTGGCCCACGCCTGATGCCGCAACCCCTTAACCCGGGCGGCGGCGCTTTGGCATGAGCCAGGAACCTCAAGGGGAGCAGCGCGAGAGGCATCATCCACGCTTCAAAGGTCCACACTATTGCAACAAATTTAACTGCCTTGTTGCTCAGTACCGGCGGGCCTGCAGGAACCTGAACAGCCAGACGCGCCTACTCGCGACTGCCGCCGAAGCCGTCGCCAAAGGGCGACCGACCGAAGCCCTCCAGCACGAAGGTGCGCACATTTCCTCCAGCGTGTTTTCCCCCGGACGACCAAGTCTCCGGCTGTGCCGGTGATCGTTAGCCGCAGTAGCCGCAATACTTTGTGGGTAAATGTTATGGCTATTCTCACTAGACACCGCGGGTAAGCTGTGGATGCACAGTAGCGCGCTCTGCCGGGACTTTGCAATGTAGAGCCGCCGGGTCAGGATTGTTGTCTTATTTTTGGGTTGACGAACTAAGGAAGGCGCAACCAGGGAACTCGGCTCTTTTTTTTCCGAGCCGGAAGCAGCGCGTCTAGTCCCAGAGCTTGATGGTGTTGTCCCAAGAACTCGTCAGGAGCTTGGACGTCTCCGTCGGGTGCCAAAGGTGCGAAATCAGAACCTGTTTTGTGTTTCCGGCGATAATCGCTCTGCCAACGCGACGGCGTTCTTTTTTAGAGTGAAAGTTCGCTTGAAACTCCGGGGTTTTAAAGTCTCCGGGTGACCTTCGTCGTTATGGGAAAATATCCTTTGTGCTCTGAGTGTCGTAAGAGTGGTGGTTACACGAGGTAAGAGGATCTATTTTTGAGTGGTGTTCAGAGTATTGGGTTGCTCAGACACACTGCTGACCGGAGGTCCTACTAGCTTCCCCACACATTGCAAGTGCGAGGAAGCTGACTTGCAGGCTTTTTGTTTGTGCGCACTAGCGGAACTCGCCTGCTTTGGCCAGCACGCTGCCAGCTACCAATTTTTGAGTACCAGCAGTGCTTTTGTTAACACAAGAGAGTTGAAGTATGGCTAAGATAAAGTGGTGTCACCTGAGGGGGTAATCTCAGGGCCGCCCACGTGACACCTTTCATATGTACGTTATTGAAAGAGTAGCGTTGGCACTCTCACAGGTTCGTTCCCTCGTAGCTCGCCGGGAACGGGCACTTCAGTGAAACTGGGTAAGGGGGGTAGAGATACCCCCCCTTAATACACACCTTGTCGTGGCACTTGTAGTGCTTCGCGATCTTGCAGCTACCCCAGCTCCAGATGAAAAGTTCGCCGTCGCCGTTGCCGCTTGAAACGTATTTCCCGTCGTGGGAGAAGCCCACTTCACACGCGTAGCCCGCCGTGATGTGTCCAGAGAAGCGCTTCCGGCGGTTCAGCTGGAAGCTTTCGGTCGACGAGTAGATCAGGATCTGGTTGTCCATCGACTGCATGCCGAAGCACTTACCATTCGGGTGATCGGTTGCCTGCGGGATTGAGATAGAAAATGCGGAGTGCTTTATTAGTAGGAAACTTCTTTCTTCGGAGTTCCCGGGGCACCACTTCATGTGGTCAGCAGCAATCCCCTAATACGGATTTGCTTTAACATCCGATTTGACGAAGGTCAAATTGAGGTTCTAACACCTCCCGGGTCTCAAGCGAACGTTACCTCTGAAAAATACTCGAGGGACTGCCTTGTGCTCATTTCGAAGGAGGCTAGAGGGAGAGAAAACAATACAAATTTCAAAGCGGGTCTTTTTTGTTGAACGCTTACGCCCATATTTACCTGTGTTTCAGCACATTTACCTCCTTTGATCTATCGCAACGGGCAGTCTCCTCAAGCATTTCCTGTTTATACAAAAAGTCAGGCGCTTCGTTTTGTTTGTGCGTGCCGGGTGATCGTTTTCCCACACTGTTGTATCAACCCTGTGTATATTCAGGTAAGGATTTCTGATCAACCACCAAAACACGCTGCCTACGTCTTTTTGGCCTGCACAATACATTGAAGGGCAACCCGCCGTCGTGCGGCACGTTTTCGAGGAGGGTCTACCGTATGTAAGGATAACGGCCGACACCACCCAACGAACAACGACAAAGATCAGCAGCGTTCTGGCTTCACCTTTACTCCAATCGTATAGTGCGCGGCAAGCGGCCAGGAGCGGTGCACGAGAGCGACGGACACAAGCACAGGAGTGAGGTTTGTAATAGTCGACTACATTGCTGCTTGTGGTAAGAAGACGGTAGTCTTAAGTCCAGCTCCGGTCCAACATGAGTCCGGTCCAACATGAATCCGGTCCAACATGAGTCCGGTCCAGCATGAGTCCGGTCCAACTTCCAACCTACTGGAACTACAATCTTGCGGTAGGTGCAGGTGCGGGTTTTAGTCTGTTTCGCTGTCTTCTCGTTTGCTTCAGTTTGCGCTCAGCGGCCCGCACACCGCTCCTGCGACCGGCCCTGCTGTATTTACTACGAATTCATGTTCGAGAGAGTGAATTGAGAGGATGAAGGCATACTGTCGGCATGCTGTGCATGCCCGGATCGTGCACCTGTTTGATGGTGACTGGGAGGTCCATTTCCCACACGCGGACCGTCTTGTCGTCGCTGGTGGTGACAATCTTTCGGTTGTTGTCTATGAACGTGCACGTGTTCACGGCACCGAGATGCTGATCGTACGATCGGATGATCGAACCACTGCGCGTGTCAAACTGGTGCAACTGTGAAAAGTAGGGCGTGTGGTGGTTCGTGGAAGTGATGAAAATCGAAGGTAGAATAACCAAGGAATGATTAGAGTGTGCTGTGCCACAACCCCGTCAAGCGGGGAGGCCCCTGCATCGTTTAGTTAACACTAACCCAACAAAAGGATATCAACACTTCTGAGGTTTCGAAAGGTAAGGTGGGAACTGGAACAAAGCGCATGGTTGAATGAGCCCATTATCACCTAGCCGAGCAACACTAACCCAACAAAAGGATATCAACACTTCTGAGGTTTCGAAAGATAAGGTGGGAACTGGAACAAAGCGCATGGTTGAATGAGCCCATTATCACCCTAGCCGAGCAGCAACATGCATGGGTGGGTTGAGTTAGGGTTTCCAATACTGTCTAACAAATACAATTCTCGTCGAGAACAAACTCCGATCGATGGCAGCGTACGATCTTCACTCCCGCTAGATGATGAAAACGGGTTGAAGGAACTGCGCACAAAACCGTACACCGCCAGAGTATTTCGTCCATAAATTTCAATTTGGATTGAGAACCAATATTACAACGAGTGCAATGGCAAAAGGATGCCAACAACGCAGAGGCGACGAAGGGAGGGGTCAGCACGTGAGGGTGGGGGGTCGTTGTATAATGGTCTAGCTTGGAGGGAATTGGAAAGGTTGGCAAAGGTTTTGGGGTCTCCGTCGGTTTGTGTTTGTGTTTCCGACGATCCGAATGGACGATGTTTTTTTTATTTTTTTTTATTACCGTCTTCGGAAAAATATTGGATAGGAAAAATATCCAAAATTTTCTGGGACGGCCATTTTATCCAAAATATTTCCTATCCAAACATTTTTCCTATCCAAATATTTTCCGGTCCGATCAAAGTTCAAGGCGATTTTCCGGTTGTTAAGTCCAGAACGTATTCCCCCGCCCCCTAATTCTGGTTTCCCCCCGCGCCTCATGAGCCACGGAATCCTAGGCTGAGAGCGCTTTCAACGCTCCGACCCAGCGGGTCTGGGTCTCGGTTCGCGGCCGGTACTAGGAAGCAACGGGGACGCTGATGGTTCGATTCGCAGAAGGAAAAGCGCTTGCTGATGGAACCGTTTCTTGCACCCTCACCATCTTCGCCCACCAGTCGATGTACTGCTTTGTTGTCGCGGTGTTGGCCCATTTATTCGGGGTCGAGGTCAAGTGGAACCCCTTCGTGTCTGCGACCTGGGGAATGATCCGGCTCGTTTTCCCCGCAAAGATCACTTGGTACTACGGGGATGGGTGTCCCGTCCGCAGCCCCACCAGTCACAACAGCAACGCTTTGCTTGTCGCCCATAGTCAATGTGCACATCACGAGTACCTTTCGGGGCGAGTGTCGCATGGCATGAAATGCGCCGCAGCATGGTCGCAGTTCAAGACGCAGCTTTGTCGGACATCGTTACTCCATTAAAGCAGGATGAACAGCTGGCCGCATCTCTTCTTTCTTTTGTTCCGTCTGGGTTTCATCCAGTACTCTGCTTGTCTTCGTCGCCTGTACGTAGTTGTGCTTCCGACACCACTTCCGAGCCCATTCTGTGCTAAGTTTTGAGATTACATGACTGGCAACCCAGTAGTTCGGGTGACGGTCGCGCGCGCAAGCACGCTCACGAGCGAGTAAGTGACAGCGGCCCCGTTCGTTCGTTTTTCGCTCGATCAGTTCTAAAAGGATCACGGTCTCCTTTTTTCGCGCCCCATCCAATGACCGAGCACGATCCGCAAGTCGGGAAACATATCGATGTATCCACTGCGAAACAGCGGTCACCAAAGCTGGTTCACCATTCGGGAGAAATTGGTCTCAGAATTCACATGAGGCAATGCTCCCAAAATCCAAACCTGAAACGGTAGCATACCCAGTTTCACTGGAGTGCCCGTTCCCAGCGAGCTACGAGGAAACGAACCTGTAAGAGTGCCAACGCTACTCTTTCAATAACGTACATATAAAAGGTGTCACGGGATTAGCCGGCAGCCACTGCTTAACGGCTTATCACGTGGGCGGCCCAGTCTGTCGCGCACTCGGACACCACCACGGCCCTACGGTGGAGGCATGTTGCCGACACCACCACGCCGACAACGACGGCTTACCTCCGGCCGTCTGCGACCGGCACCGCATGACGAGATGCGTGGAGTGCAACACGCCAACAGCGTGCTGCAAGGCCGGCCACCATGACTGCCGCGAACACGCCCGCGGTCCGTGTGACGACTGCCGCGGCTTACCGACGCTAGCGGAACGGCGGCCGTCAGCCTGCTGCAAGAAGGGCCACCACGTGCCAGCGCCCCCGAAGCCAGCCCCCGCTAAGCCGAAGCCAACAACGCCGCGGAAGAAGGGCCGACAGAAGCCGACGACACCACCGCGCATGAAGAGGACGCGTCAAGCGTCCCCAAAGGCGGCCAAGATGGCGAAAAAGCACGCTCCGACCGAGCCGGCCCGAGCGACACCACCAAGGAAGGGGCAGAAAAGAGCCCGACTCCCGACACCACCGAATGACCCGGCGGGAAAACCCGGAAAAAAGCACGCGGCGCGAAAGCGCAACATTTCGAGAATGGAGCTGGATATCACCAGCCCTGCCACCTCGACTTCATCCTCATCCATGTCAGGATCGCCCCCTCGAGCGACTGCTTCGGCAGGACAGCCGGCGCGAAAGCGCAACAAACGAAGAATGGAGCTGGATATCACCAGCCTATTATCACCGTCCTCGCCCGCTTTGAGATCGTCCTCGGACGACGTATTCAAATAACCCTAGCCCATGACAAATGCAAGCTTACCCCTGTGGTACCTGCATTTCAAGTTCACACTGCTTAACGGTGCCACAGTGCATGCTAATCCATGTGGTTCATGTACTTAAAAGAACTCAATGTTTAACGGCTTATCACGTGGGCGGCCCTGAGATTACCCCCTCAGGTGACACCACTTTATCTTTAGCCATACTTCAACTTTCTTAATGACAATAGACGGCCTCTCTTGGCCTTTTGTTCGTCAACGTCGATCGGTTCACTCCGACTTCCGCCTAGAGCGTGCGCAATGGAGTTAGTTTTTCCCGTACAGCGTACGAGCGCGAGTGGTCGTTGCACGCGAAACCTTCTTTTTGCCTGGCATGCTGTTCCACTTCTGCATCTCTCCCGTGAGTCCTAGACGGCAACAAGCTCACCTATTTCAAGGTCTCTTTCCTCCCACGAGCTGTACTCCCGCGCTTTTCTGCGGTGCGTTCTGCGGTGTTGCTCGTGCGGTATATCTGATTGATATCCCTGGTTCGTTTTGTGCTGCATGGCACTGATGCGTAGCCTTCTTATTTGACCATTTCTTACACCCCGGACTTCAGCAGCCATATACTAAGTCAATGCGGGAGTGAAAAAGTGCGGGAGTGGCCACTCCCGCATTGAGGAGGTCCCACTCCCGCATCGAGGGAGTGAGGCCGACCGCACAAATGACCGCAAAACTACTACCCCGCAATCCGGAGTGGGAGTCCGGGGTGTACATCAAGAGAGCCGAACAGAAAATCCCGTCCGGGTAAAGCAGCTACTGCTGTGCGGGCACTCAGAGGAGACATAAATTCAAAACAAAATTTCCGGAAAAATATCCAAATGTTCCGCGGAAGGCCGTTTTATCCAAAATATTTCCTATCCAAATATTTTTCCTATCCAAATATTTTCCTATCCAATATTTTTCCGAAGACGGTTTTCTTTTTTGGGGGGGGGGGGGGGGGGGGTTTTTTCCTGGGCGGGGTGGAGCAAAATGGGGGGGGGGGGGGGGGGGGGGGGGGGCCGGGGGGTTATTATTTTTTTTCGGGGGTTCGCGCAACCCTTCTTTTCCGGAAGATAACGTTATCTTTTCTTTTCTCTCTGGCGCTCTATTTCTCTCTATCTCTCTCTATGGCTAGCAGAGCGACTATTGACGCTCTGACTTTCACGTGAGGGTGGGGCAAACCTGGTTGTCGCTGCATCCCGCGAAGAAGATGTAGGGCCGGTCTGGGTCCGGGTGGTACTTGACGACGTTGGCGAGGGCACCGTTCGAGTACGTGCCGAGGACCTTGCCGGTCTCCGTGTCCCACTCCCTGATAAAGCGGTCGTGCGCGCACGTGAGGAACGTCGCCGAGTTGCCGCTGAGGTTGATGTCCTTCACGCCGAGGAAGTGCCCGTGGTACGTCTGCACCAGCTCGTGGTTCCCGAGCGTGTTCCACAGCTTCACTTTGCCCTCCTGCCCACCGCTGAGGAACATGTGGCCCATGGCCGTCACCCAGCGCAGGACATGTACGCCCTTATTGTGCCCCAGATACGTGTGCACCAGCTTCTTGGGAGGGTAGCACTCGTTCGAGACTGTGACGGACGGCGGCTCGAGGATGACGCTCCGGCCCTGGTAGTCGTACAGCGTGGTCTCGTCGATGTGCCTCGTGAACACGGGGGTGAGGGCGACGACTTGCCGGGATTTGTTGCCCTTTTTGTCTTCGACGTAGTACATGTCGTGGCCCTCGACAAGCTCACCTTCTTCGGCGGTTGCGAGGGCGACGGTGCCCATGTCTTTGCCGCCGACGACGCGGCTGACGACTTCACCGCCCTTGGTGACTTCCACCTCGGGTTCGCCTTCTTTCTTGTCGGCTTTCTGCAGCGCTGCCTGCTTCGCCTCGACGCGGAGGCGTTTCGGGTCCTTCTCGGCCCGCTTTTGCTTCCAGTCGCCGAACATCACGCGGTCGTTCGACCGCTGCTGTTCTTCGAACATGTACGCGTTCATTGCGCTCTCCTCGAAGAATCCGAGGGTCGTGTTCCTTTGCGACGTGTCCGCCGCCTTCCACGGGTTCGCGGGGCCCGCGGCCGGTGCGTAGAGCTCCTCAGCCAGCAGGTTCGACCGCACTTCGGTGGTCCCGGGGGCCAAGTACGCAAAGTCCACCTCGTCGGCCACGTCCGGAGCCAGGTCCACGATCGGCCTCTTGAAGCCTACCAGAGGCGCTGGCGCTGCGTCATCGGGGGGTACGCCATTGGACATTTACCCCTACCCCCTTCCTTCCCTTTGGGTCGTACCCACCCCCCTCCGTCACCCTTCGTCACCTGGAGGCTTTGCAGAAAGGTGATATGATGCAGAAAAGAAACAGGCGCTACGGAGGACGTCGGCCTGTCAGTGACGGAACATGATCGCTCTAGGCTACGCTCCTTGCCGCAGCTGATCCTGTCACTGCCGGTCAAACCGTGACTCCCAGCCTGTCCTTCCTTCTCATCCTATTTCCTCTTCGGGGCACGCATAGCACAGGACCGCTCTGCGCAAGTGGGGTCGTAATACTGCACCTTTGTAGCTCTTCCGCCCCACCTTCGCCAGGCCGACGTCCACAGGTTTGTCGGCGGCATGGATGCAGAACCGACCGTGTGCAAGGTTGCAGCGGATACCCCAAGGCCCGTAGCGCTGGGTACGAGCCTCATAGAGGGTACCGTCGAATCCAGGAAACCTCTGCAGAAGCAAACACGCACATATCCGTGATGAATCGGCATGAAAGGGCTATCGTCCGAGATCTTCTCCCGGCAAGCAAACAAGCCAAGAGCCTCTCCTTGCGCGCCATTCCGACACTCCAATCCCTCTTGGGTTTGGGCAAGAAGATGATCCACGATCACGTTCAGGGGCCCAGGCGGCGTTTGCTTCATGACTGTCATTTTGGTTGTAGATCAACCTTATCTCTCCTCGCTCGGTTGCCGATTCGGTTGCCTCGTCTATGGGTTCACTCGTTAGCTCGAGCCATCCGCCTTCGTACGAAGCATGAGCGGCCGAACAGAATTCCGCTGGTACACGTTGACATGAGCCTGCGAGCGTTTAACCACGTCAGGCCAGAGGGAGCATTGAGTTCTGTAAAGTGCAAGTGCCATCAAGGCAGGCGAGCACTGTTCACGGGCTAGTGGTACTTTATGACGTCGTCCGTCAGGAGAGTCAACGATGATGAGGATGAGGTCAAACTGGTCATTTGCGAGTCAAGTTCTATTCCTCTCGTTTCGCGGGCCGTTTTGGCTGTTTCTGGATCGACGATGGGGAAGAGGGAGCAAGGACGTTGTCCGAAGACGCCGACACTTACCCTTCGCTCACGATGCCGCGGGTCACCTCCTCAACTCATTCCTATCCTGGTCGATCCGAGCAAAACTGAGGCAGCCGGCAAGCCGTCTCGCGACATTCTCCTCCGGGTCACGGTCACACCAAATCTGTTGCCTCGTCTATGGATCTCGAGCCATCCGCTTGCATACGATGCTGTCGGAAAGGGCACCATCGAGCGGCGGTAGCGAGAGGGGTCGGGTCAAGCGGAAGGCAGAGCTGATGAGCCCCGCGGCAGCAGCGCCTCCGCCGGCAAGCAAACGAAGCGCGCCAACGTGGTACTGGTGCTTCCGAAAGCAGCTGAGGACGAGGAGCGAACCCCAATCTCGAGAGCGAAGACGAAGAAGCGACGATCAACCTCGGCAACACCACAGAAGACGACACGGTCACCGCCCAAGCGCCGCCGTAAGGAGGCAACCATCGACGCGCAACCGATGTACCTGGACGAGCAATCGAAGGGGAAGCGCGGCACCAAACGCGCGCCTGAGCGCGACGATCAAGACGAGCTTAAGAGGCGAAAGCATGACACATCACGTGCGAAGAGATAACCGCGCCGTCGGCGATGCAGATCATCGCCACATCTTTGCATTCTAACCCAAACTATCCTGGTCGATCCGAGCAAAACTGAGGCAGCCGACAAGCCGTCTCGCGACATTCTCCTCCGGGGCCTTCGTAGGAAATACCAGACCTCGCCCCGCTCTTTCCATCAACAGCCCCAAAATGTCCAAAACTGAGTTTTAGTGCAAATAGGCGCAGCCTATTGTATGCATGGACACGCGCGGCCTCGAGGAATTTCCTCCTGACGCGGCAGGTGCTTATTTAAAAGGGTGGCGTAGTTTGTTCAAGCAACCGGTAGACGTTTATTGAGCGAGATATTGGGTGAAGCAAGCAAGAAGGAGCGGGGTATGGCAGCTGGGTAGACAAAATGAAATGTACGACACGATGCCGAAGAGGGGGAGGTGGTAAAGTATGATGCTGTGCGTGCGGGGTGCGGATAGAGCCAACAGAGTCCCATTTGCGCTTCGTTTACACCCCGTGTTCGGAAGTTGCAGCAGTTGGGATCCCTTCAAATCATTGCCTAGCAGCTTCGTCGTGCATTTCCTTCGGAGCTGGCGCTTATGTAAAATAAACGAGGTGCTAAGCTCCGAACAAGGTTTGCCAGGTGGATCTGGGCTCCATACAGGCCTCAGAATACGGGTTCGGGAGGTGTTTAGGTCGCGTACCCCACATAGCACAGCTTCGCACTTTGCCAGAATCTTCTGAACCCCCTCAAGGCGTGGACATGGTAGAAGAGAACGTTGGCAGCGTTGAAAACCTGCCATGTAAAGATGCACAACAGGTCCTTCGCTACACTTTTACTTTTCTTCCTCACTTTGGCTGGTGGCGAATGGCAGGGTTTTCAGTGAAGGTTTTCACTTGTTCTTTGTTCGGGTTCTGTCGACCGGAATGCCACCGCACCCCCTCCAAAATAATACACGTTCAGCAGGACTGGGTTTGCTGGTACGCGCAGCGATTTTCAAGGCAGCCGAAAAATGCTGTGCAACGCAGCACCCGTTCTTGAAAGCAGGGAGTGGGGTTGGGTGTGCAAGAACGTGCTTGGAATGGGGTTGTGCTCATCACCGCACGGCTGTGTCCGTGTGTGTGCACCGTGTTTCGGCCCTTGAAGCTTACAGTATCACTGCGAGAATGCTGCTGCGCAGTCGTCAAGCCACCCAAGAACCAGGTGGTTGGGGGGGGGGGGTGTCGTTGGACGGGAAGAAAGTGACCTTGTCCAGACAAGCTTATTTCCGTAAGTCCCCTGGACGGGTATTTTCATCTTGCCCCTACGCAATGTAAGTGATAGGTTTACCCTGGATGGTTTGATTCCTCTTCGTTCTTTCTTGCAGTCATGTCACCAAGAAGTATCCCGCAGACTTTACGTCTGCGAACACAAAAGGCGCAGACAGACCAGTAAGCAGAATTCCGGAAGCTGAGTGGGTGCAGACAGGACAGCTATGGGAGTCTGATTCGTCGGGCGGCTGCTCGTAGCTCGTCGCAGCCACCCCAGACACCCACTATGAAAGAGGGAGGGGTACCGTAAATGGGTTTATTATTAGCGAGGTTTCCAGCTCAGAATTTGTGAACATTTGACCGTTCCTCAATCAAAACGGGCCTTCTGGGGGGCAAGCCCTGGGAATCTTTCACAACCACTTGGGTGTGTAGTAACGAAAGAAGACGGCAAGAAACTGGCAACGGAGAGACTGGAACGCTGCCGCGACAAGCAAGAAGGCGCTGAGGACCCCGGTTTCAGTACTAATACGGTCAGATTAGTGAAGTGTTTGGCTGAGTTTGAGGCTAGTGAACATTTGACCTGGAGTTTTATGTCAGCTAAATCCGACCAAAGCCTTCGTGGGCTTCGCGATCGACACAAACAGGTGTAATTCTCGTTGTCGTGCATGTTACGGGTCACCAAGCAGTTTTCCAAACGTAGCAGCGCGCAGAACGCCGCGTACGTGGCCGCCTTGCCTGACGGCTCGCCGCACCCTTTGACTTGTTTTATGTGTTCTCGGAAATGTCAGCGCGGTAGCGATGGCAGCGAGAACACATATAGGTGGGAGGGGAGAGGCCCTGGGACTGCTAAGGCGTGACAACCCCGCCCCTGTCCCTCCCAGGGAGCCACCCCGAAACTAGCCTGCCCACCTGACGGTGGGGGCCCACCTGACGGTGGAGGCCCGCACCCTTTGTTTCCGTCCCAATGCTCTGCCAAAACCAGTTAAAGGAAGTAAAACCATTTGGCAGGAACCTGTTTGGGAGAATGGGAGTACGTCATAAAACATAGGTTAAATTGTCGATGAGCCTCACAAATGGAAGTTAACCTTCGCTAATAAGCCCACTTACGGTATAACACGAACAACTCGAGGGGGAATGGCTGCGGGACTGCGGTTGCAGTGATATCTTCCGGGGAACAACCCCTCTTTCGTCATCGAAACGACGGGCTGGCCGTCAGCTTGCCACACAACGCCTGTGCTTCACTTTCAGACTAACCAACATTCGAAATGCATGGCCGCGGATCCTCGAAGGTACGACCTGAGGTTGCACACGGTGCATAACATGTGGCAGAACATCTGAGAAGGCATAACGTGTGATACAAACACGTGACAACCCACGCGACCACAGGGTGCAAGCACTCGTTATTTCCATAACGACGTCGGTCGCGTAACGAAAGAAAGGGGGTCCCTGCATCGGTGCGTGTTCTGGTAACTACGCGCATTGGACGCTAACGTTGCGGATATCGGACAAAAAAAGAGAAGAAGAAGAAAAAAGAAAAAGAGAAAGGCTGGTCCAGGAACGTGACGGTCAACCACAGCTTGCAAAGCTTGAGTCGGAGGCAGCACAGTGCCACAACCCCGTCCGCTCTGAAGCGGTTGCAGGCGGCAATTGACCATAGTCAGACGGTCCTACTTGTAGGCAGTTCAGCTTCCTCACACAGTGCATGCGGCTAAAACACTCGAGGGACTGCCTTGTGCTCATTCCGAAGGAGGCTAGAGGGGGAGAAAACAATATAACTACAAAGTGGGTCTTTTTTGTTGAACGCTTACGCCCGCCACTAAACCCAGATTTACCTGCGTTTCGTGCGGGCTACAGCACATTTACCTCCTTTGATCTATCGCAACTGGCAGTCTCCTCAAGCATTTCCTACAAAGCGGGTGCTTATACAAAGAAATACGCGAGGGCTGCCTTGTGCTTACTTCGAAGGGGGCTCGAGAGGGAGAAACAATACAACTACAAAGTGGGTCTTTTTTGTTGAACGCTTGCGCCCGTCACTGAACCCAGATTCACCTGTGTTTCGTGTGGGCTACAGCACCTTTACCTCCTTTGATCTTTTGCAGCTGGCAGCCTCCTCAAGTATTTCCTACAAAGCAGGTGCTTATTATACAAAAGAAAAACAAAATGGGTGGGGAAACAACCCGGAAATGTTGAAACGGTACCTTTGAAAAAGAGTTTAGGCAGAACACTGCCTCGCATGCATGTTTGATGCCAGCATCAAGTCTTCGTCGAAGAAAGTGTAAATAAAATAGGGGGGGGAAGGAAAGGCGCAAATCCGTTGTGTTGCCGGCGGTGGACGAGGGTCGGTGGGCCTTGCGTTGCTGCTTCTGTTTTTGTTTTTACGTGCAGCTTTCGATGCCAGCGGGGCAGGCCATGTCGCAGACGTAGGCGATGCCCAGCTTGCCGAACTCGGTGATGTGCGTCGTGTTGAGGTGCGAGATGACGTCGTTCGCGGTGTGGATGTACGGGTTGATGTCGCCGAACATCGACTCGAACGGGAACGCGGCGGGGTATCCGTTTCGCGTGAAAGACGCGTGGTCCGAGCATCCATACCCGCACGAGCTGTACGTGTACCCAGTCGTCAGGTAATAGTCGATGACGTTCTGCAACCAGAGGTTGAGGGTGGGGTTCGTGTTGTCGTCAATGAGCGAGATCGAAGGGATCACCGACCCGCCGGTGTACCCGGTCATATCGAACTGAACCATCGATCCGATAGTTCGACCGAGCGAGTAATACAGTGCTGCGATCTCAGCGGAGCCCCTGAGGCCAACTTCCTCAGCCGCGTACGCATGGAACTCGACGGTGCGCTCCGGCTTGAACTGGTTCTGCATCAGCGCTCTGAACACGCTGAAGACAGTCGCCGACCCGCTGCCGTCGTCGTCGGCGCCGGGGGACCGGCCGGTGGACGTGCTGCCCACGCTGTCGATGTGGCCTCCGAGGATGACCGTCTCGCTCGAGTTCGGACCGCTGCCTTCGACCGTCACGATGATCGACGGCTGCGGCCACGACACGTGGTAGAACAGCTCCACCCGAACGTCTGTCCTCCCGGCGGCTGCGATGCGGTACTGCTCGGCCAGGTATAGCACGGCGTCGACGCCGGTCTGCGACGTGTAGTATCGCGTCTGGTACTCTGTGAGCTGGGTGAGCGTCTGCATCAGCCCGTCGATCGAAAACGTGTCGATGACGGATTCGATGTAGTCGTGGTGCACGCCGATCGGAGGGTAGGCCAGCGCCTTCTTCAGCGGCGGGTGCGCGTCGGGCGTCGCGGTGACGTCGATGAAGTTGTTGACCCCGTTCTTCCCCCTCATCCCGGGCAGGTCGCTCTCGTTCACCCACCGCTGCACCCCCGGCGCCGTCTCGATCAAGCGCATCTGCGGGTTCCCCGCAACCGCGAAGGCGAACAGGCACGCGGCCACTTGCATCTTGTAGTTTCCTTTGTGTCTTCAAATTCCTGCGGTGAAGAAGTCATCGTTCAGGTGAATCTGATGCATCAGCCCCTGGATAGAGAAGAAATGCGTGTGGTGTCATCAGATTCATTTCACATTGGGACTAGTCCCAAGGCACTTTCCCCCCTTTTTTTTCCGTTGTAGTGAGTTTTCCGCTGAGTGCTTCAGGGACGCAGCCTCGGGTCCTGGAGAGCATTTCTAAGCTACCTTGCAATTTTTCGTCACAAAATAAGGACAATTTCTGGTAATTCGAGCGTATCAAGATCAGAAACCCCAGGACGACAAGCCACCTGGTCCAGGCCAAAATCGGTGAATTTCGGGGAATTTCCTTTGTGGCGACCACTTTCCCTGCAGTCGGCCTGGCGAATGTGAGTGGGCCAATAGCTGCAGACGGAAGAGCTACAAAGGTGCAGTATTCCGGCCCCACTTACGCCGGAGCGGCCCTGTGCTATGCGTGCCCCGAAGAGGAAGGAATAGGTTGAGAAGGAAGGACAGACTGGGAGTCACGGTTCGGCAGGTAGTGACAGGGTCAGCTGCGGCAAGGAGAGCAGGAACGGTTCTATCCGAGGCGGTTGCGGTCGAAGACGGCAACCGAGCGAGGAGTAAGGTTGATCTATAACCAAAATGACAGTCATGAAGCAAAAGCCGCCTGGGCCCCTGAACGTGATCGTGGGTCATCTTCTTGCCCAAACCCAAGAAGGATTGGAGTGTCGGAATGGCGCGCAAGGAGAGGCTCTTGGCTTGTTTGCTTTTTTCGCTGGCAGGGAGCGAGACCTCGGACGATAGCCCGTTCATGCCGATTCATCACGGATATGCGTGTTTGCCTCGGCAGAGGTTTCATGGATGCAATGGCACCCTCTATGAGGCTCGAACCCAGCTTTACGGCCTTGGGGTATCCGCTGCAACCTTGTACACAGTCGGTTCTGCATCTATGCAGCAGACAAACCTGTGGCAAGAGAAGACGGGAAAGCCGAATCGGTTGCCTCGTCTATGGTTCACTCGTTAGCTCGAGCCATCCGCTTTCATACGAAGCATGAGCGGCCGAACAGAATTCCGCTGGTACACGTTGATATGAGCCTGCGAGCGTTTAACGACGTCAGGCCAGAGGGAGCAAGGACGTTGTCCGAAGACGCCGACACTTACCCTTCGCTGACGATGCCGCGGGTCACCTCCTCAACACATTCCTATCCTGGTCGATCCGAGCAAAACTGAGGCAGCCGGCAAGCCGTCTGGACATTCTCCTCCGGGTCACACCGAATCGGTTGCCTCGTCTGTGGATCTCGAGCCATCCACTTTCATATACGCATGAGCGGCCGATCAGAATTCCGCTGGTACACTTCTCTTCCGGGGCCTTCATAGGAAATACCAGACCTCGCCACGCTCTTTCCATCAACAGCCCCAAAACGTCCAAAATTGAGTTTTAGTGGAAATAGAGGCGGACTCAGGTAGCCATCAGAATCACTCGTAGCCGTAGAACCCTATCCGATGGCTACATAATTGTCTTCGATAGTACATACAAGCAGGTACGAGATATCCCGCGCAACCAGGTTGCTCTCTGCCATGCTCGCTCAACCCTGAAGCGACCACTTTTACGCAGTAGGGTAACCTGATGAGTACCCGCGGTATGTGTCAGATCTTCAGGCCGTTTCGTCAGTTGGGTGTCCAAGAAATCCTGCAGATCTCGCTCGTCCAGGCCTCTGCCACGGTCACGATAACGCGATGATTTTCGAGGACCAGTCACACACACACAAGACAAGCACGCAATGGTCGCAACTGAGCTTTTACATAAGCGCCAGCTTGAAAGGAAATGCTCGACGATGCTGCCCGACAAAGAACAGAAGGGATCCCAAGTGCTGTAACCGAAGCACGTGTTGAACGGACGTTAGGTCATGCGGGTCTACCCCTACACGACAAAACACACAAACACAACAGGTCGAAAGTCCTGAGTGAGAAAACAACACACAGTGGTGTAAGCGAAGAACAAAGCAGATTGTGTGTTGTATTGTATTTGCCCCTTACCTCTATATTTCCCCCCTTCCATTCGGAGTCGAAGCAGCTACGTCGAGTATTTTTCCTTGTCCTCCTGGCGAACGGTGAAGGGGGCCCGGTAGCGAGCTTACATGAGTTCCTGCAAGCGCGAGCCAGCCGACTTCTGCGATCGTTCGGGTCAACTTTCTCAACGAGTCCTTCATGCGCTTTCCACACGCGCGTCACAAAAGCACCACCCCCGACGCCCCCTGTCCACCGAGACCCCGAAACCTCCATTTTTCTTTTGCTTGGCCCTTCTGTGGAAGGCCCAAGCAAAATAACCCATTTGACTCACTCCAAAGCTCCCGGTGCGTGGCGTTTGAAAGAATTCCCCTGCAAAAACAAAAGGACATCCCAAGGCCAGGTCACCGTATTTCCTCCGTAGTTCACCTTGGCTATACCGGCCACACCAGTCTCTTGGCACGATCCCGGTAAATCTTGAATCTGATCACAGCATACGCATTTCTTCTCTATCCAGGGGCTGATGCAGCAGGTTCACTTGAACGATGATAGCTTTGCCGGGTTTGCGACCGGGTTCTATGAAAGATTACGGATAACGCCAGCGCAGGTTTGCTGTATTTTTTGACGTGTTCGTTGTCGACGACATATTGTGTTGAGGTGACACTTGGAAAGGTAGCGGTAGCTTCCGTATCACCGCGCCTGTGCAGCTCACGAAGCCAAATCACCTATTCTCCCCTGATAGCGACCTGAGCTCGATTACGCCGGATTTTCGCTCGATTCCGCTCTACGAAGTCTTCTTCAGCGGCGGGTGCGCGTCGGGCGTCGCGGATTGTGCCGACTTTTTTGTGGGGTTCGTGCCGGATGAGGAGCTTCACGAAGTCTGCGGTGCTACCACATACCGTCCTACAGCCCGTAGAGGATACTACGTAGTGGCATATGCTAGTGGGTGTACGTAGCAGCAGCCACGTAATGTATCGATACCACCACAGCACATCGTAGCTGCACGCACTAGAGGATGAGGAGCTCGTGCTGTGCATACGCAGTCCTTGTGGTCAGTACCACCCAACGACTGCGACTCGCGTGCGAAATGTCGGACGCCAGCGCTGTCAAAAGCATGCGTAGTATCGCAGACGTGTTAAAGGTGAGATGAGAGGCATCGGCTCACTCTGTCAGGTACTACCACATACCGTCCTACAGCCCGCAGAGGATACTACGTAGTACTAGTGGATGGTGGTGGCTGCTAGTAGCATACCATACACCGTACACTGTACCCGTAGGACTACGCTGCTAGTGGTTACATCCACGTATGCTGTGTAGGTGGTGGCTGCTGCTACCACATGCATGACCCATGGATTCCCCAGAGCGGAAAAAGCTACCCCTGGTGCCACAGTACCTCCGGAGAGTTCCAATCTGGAACTCGCTCGAAGAGGAGCGCGCTGACGTGCGATGCACCAGAGAGCAGCAGGATTTGATCCTGGCACATCGCGGAGCTCGTACGCTGCACAGAGGCCAAGCCGCTGTCAGTGTCTTTCAACTGGCCTGCGACCCCGGTCACTTCCTCTGCCACACGGTCCGTCAACATGTGGGCAGCCACTAGGACCCGAGCGCAAGCCAGATCTAAACGGCTGTCCTCCATCTGCGAGAGCCTTCGGTGCCCCGGTTCCTGCCGCCAAAAGGATAGCCCACTTGTGCCTACTCCGGTTCCAGTCCTCTTTTTCCGGACTGTTATCTTGCAGTAAGCGGTCGGTTTTTTGAAGCCCCCGTTTGACTGCCGTGAGGCGGGAAGGGGAAGGGGGGTTTGCCTTTGTGATGTTAGAGCAGGGTCTAGGCAGTGTGGTTTCCTTTATTCTTCTGTTCCTGACCTGCTTATCCAACCAGGAGCCCCCCCTTCCTCTCCCCCCAACAACGCCCAGCCCTTTATGAGTTTGTGTCTCAACCGGTATTGAACGAGTAGAACATCCTCCCGGCTTGGTGGTGAAATGACCGTTCCTTTTCAGAGTTGAAGTTATAGCTTGAAATGTGGGATTGCGAAGTCTTCGGGTGCCGTTCGTCAAATGCGGTCTTTTAAAGCAAACAAGTATCATGGGGGGTTTTTACCGGGTTTCTCACCCACGACGCCAACGAGGAAGACGGTCGCATGCAGCGGAATGACGGGAAAGTGCATTGCTACGCACGATATCGACGGGAGGATTTTTTTTAGAGTTAAAATTTCGCTTGAAATTCCGGGGTTTTTTGTCGTATAAGATCGCAGACGATTGTGACAAACACACCGAATCGCTGCCTGACCTTTCTACTTTCGATTTATGCATCATCCGCGACGGTGAAGACGAAGCAGCAGACAGAGAGTCAGCTTACGCAGTAGGAGGAGGATGTATTATTCGCTCAGGACTATTTTTACGGTTGCGTTCGTGTGCCGTGTCGTGTAGGGCTAGACCCGCAATGTTCGGTAGTTGCAGCTCTTGGGATCCCTTCGGTTCTTTGTCGGGCAACTTCGTCGAGCATTTCCTTCCAAGCTGGCCCTTATGTCGGAGGCGATCATTCCATCTAGATCGCGTGGTCACCGTTCACGGCAGAAAGGATCATCAAATGAGCAAAAGTCGAAACGTCAATGGGCAGCGAGGGACATGTGCGCGAGTGTGACAAAGCTTCGTTCGCCTGCTCTGCGGCTGCAAAAGGTTCCCCACTTGCGGGGAGACTCCCCAGCGGGTGCACAATGAAGAGGGGGGAAACAATTTAGTGTTGCTTTTTTACTTGGGGTCGGGTGGGAGACTACGTTAGTGGAAGGCAACGCGGAATGTCGCAGCTCTGCCAGAACAGTTGTTTGTTCTTCGCGTACACCACCGTGTGTTGTTTTCTCACTCAGGACTTTGACCTGTTGTGTATGTGCGATTTGTCGTGTAGGGGTAGACCCGCTTGACCTCACGTCCGTTCAACACGTGGTTCGGTAGTTACAGCACTAGGGATCCCTTCGGTTCTTTGTCGGGCAGCATCGTCGAGCATTCCTTCCAAGCTGGCGCTTATGTAAAAAAGACAGGCGCTTCGTTTTGTTTGTGTGTGCCGGTTGATCAGTTTCCCACTTGTACTTACCCCGTGTCATTTTCAGGTGAGAAATTCTGATCAACCGCCAACACACGCACACACGCTGTCTGTAGCCAGCACAAGACATTGACTGGCAACCCACAAGATTGTTCGCGCGCTAAAAAGATGGGCGCTTCGCTTTGTCTGAGTGTGCCGGCTGGTCGGTTCCTACTTCGTTTTCAGGTTCGGAATTCTGATCAACCACCAAAACATGCTGTCTACGTCTTTTTAGCCTGCGCAATGCCGCAAGAGTTGTTCGCACTAAACTAAAAAAGAGTGCCTATATTCTGCGCTTTTTTCACGAAACTGCTTGCTTTCACAAATGTGAAAACGGGTTAAAAAAGAGGAAGCGCCGAAAGGGTAAGAGAGGTGCGCAGATTTAGGATGGCTCGTGTTTTTAGAGTTATAACCCGGTGAACATAATCAAGAGTCGAAGATTAGCGTCGACTTCCTGGCTTTTCACGCCGTAGCAGAACGACCACACCCTACCCAATCCCAAACACCCTCTAAACGCGTTAGGGGACTTCACAAGGTTTCACAACGGAGTGACACATCACCCGAAACGAGCTGCACCCTCTTACATTTCTCAACCCCAAGCCTCTACGGTCAACCGGAGACTTTAAAATACCGACCTTCTAATCCACAAATAACGCTAGTTATAGTTCACTTGAGAATCCAGGGTTTTAGAGTCTCCGAGTGACCTTCGTCGTTGTGGGTTCTTTTACAGCTAATACGTTTGGGGGGACATGCATGGCTTCTTTCGTGTACAGTTTACTTGGCAGGTCAGGTTCAAAACAATTTGTGACCAACACCAAGATCTCACGTTTTTAGAGTGTAAGTTCACTTAGAAAAATCCTTTTTATTAGAGTCAAAGTTTTGTAGCGTTTAATTTATTGGGGTTGCTTCTGTGTTTCCGGCAAAATATGCTCCGTCAGTTGCCTATTGAGGGCGCTCCTTTTTGAATGGAGGGCTTAAGTATTGGCTGCCTTTGTCGCTTTTTTGTGGATCAGCCCCGCGTTGTGCGGAGACTAGGCCGCTTCAGGCCCCCCAAGAAGAACACTCCAAGCACCTTCCCACTCCTCTACGCAGTAGAGTTTGGTAAGCGTCACGAGCCACCAGCAACGACTGCAAATGTTGCAAGAGTTGCACTGGAAAAGGAGGGTGGTACGGTAGCCGTGCACGGGTCTTGGGCGCGTGCCTCGTGCAGGGCGGGTGCTTTGTGATCCGCCGCGAAGTTCTCTCCTGGTGCAGTCCGGAGAGACCGGCGTCGAGTTTCGGCTCGCAGCCGGTTCCCTCGGGCGGCAACCTTAAGGGAGAGCGAGCGCAGACACAATCCATCTTAAAAAGGACCACACACACCCGCAAGTCCAGTGTCTCGTGCAGGGCGGGTGCTTTGTGATCCGCCGCGAAGTTCTCTCCTGGTGCAGTCCAGAGAGACCGGCGTCGCGTTTCGGCTCACAGCCGGTTCCCTCGGGCGGCAACCATAAGGGAGAGAGAGCGCAGACACAATCCATCTTAAAAAGGACCACACACGCCATGAAAAGCAATAAGCATCAGGAATCGGCAACCCAGGTTTTTGGGAGCCCGGGGGGGAAAGGTTTTCCTGCGTATCGTGCTGTCCCACCCTCCTTTTAGCGCTATTTGTAGATTAGTGTCAGTTTGATGGTGGGGCTGTCGGTCTCACAACGACAGCTGCCCAAATGTGGCTACATAACGAATATCTCCTTCTTGACGTGCGCGTTGGGCTGTGACCGGCCCCGGCTCCGCTCAGTGCCACTGCGAAAAGGATAAGCAGAAGCGGAGGCACCAGGCGCAGGGGTCACTTGCTTTGCCTTTTCTACTATACTCTCATCACTGGACCCGCCTGGCAATCCTGACTGTCCAATCACGGTCGCGAAAGGGTTGTGCCCTATAGCGATGAAGTGGTTGACCAGGCCTCCCACGACGGCAAACAAAGAACGATAAGAAAACCGTACACCGACGAGAGTAGGAGAAAGTAGAAAAGGGAAACTAGAGTTTTCGTTGACCGCACTACCCTGAGCCCAAATCCTGGACGTGGTTTCAGGTGGCAAATTTGGCAAATGATCATGATCAGAAGGTCCTACTTGGGTGGTTCAGTTTCCTCACACATTGCATGTGGCTAAAAAGAAAAAGACTGCGTGCGCGTACTTTCCAACATCAGAATCAGAATCAAAATGTTGAAGTTCCTGAACAGGCGACCACGAACTATATCGGGGTGCCGCCATCGCACGATCAATTGGGGAGAGGGAGGAGATCTTGGCTTTAAGGTTTCTCATGCATTGGTAGGCCCGAAGAAAAGCGAGAATCCGGGATTTTAGAGTCTCCGGGTGACCTTCGTCGGGTTCTTTTTGAGCTACTACGTACTGGGTGGGTTTGGGGGGGCCATGCATGGCTTCTTTCGTTTTTTGCGAGCTCGGGTGGCCCAGAGGTTTATACAGTTTCGCGCTTGGTCGGGTGCCAAAGAAGTGGTTGCTGTTCAACTTTTCTAGACTGTTTCTGTAGTAAGCGGTCGGTTTTTTGAAGTCTCCGTTTGACTTGTGAGGCGGGGAGGGGAAGGGGGGGGGTTTTCCATTTGTGCTGTTAGAGCAGGGGCCTGGGCAGTGTGCTTGCATTCCTTTTCATACTTTGTGTCATTTTACTTTACTGTTTACTCACATGTGGTTGCGCATCCGTGAAAATTCATTTTTAGCTCATGTGACCGACACCAGGTCCACTGCGTTGTGCAAGTGGTTCTGGGCCCCCCACGTCTTTGGACAAAAATCCCACGTCTGTATTCCGGTTCATGTCCAGTTTTAGAGTTAAAGTTCGCTTCAAATTCCGAGGTTTTGTTTGCCGGTGCTTGAAAACGAAATGCACGACATCCGTGCACACCCAAACAGCGGGTGTGTGGCCAGGTTCTGAGGCTGGGCTCTACCGTGCAGAGCATCGAGGCGTGGCATCGTTGGAGCTTGAGGGCGGGCGGGGATGAGGGAATCATCTGGGCTGCTTGGCATTGTCAAAGGCACCGGCGTTGTGGGAGCTTGTAAGGCAACCATGAAGGCCAGACGATGAACGATACGTGCTACGCTGACCAACAGGTTGGTCAAAGGTAGTCAAAGGTTGAAATCTTGTTCTCCTTGAGACCTAACAACTTCGATTGTCGTAGCGAGGGGAATAAAGGCGTGGTTTTCTCATTGTTTGTGCCGACGCCGGCAACACAATTATGAAGGTTTTTGAATGATACTGTCATCCTCATCACTGAGCTCTTATTCCTCCGAGACCTGTCAAATTCTTGTGCTACAAAGGGAGAAACACATGACTTCGCATTGTCAGTGTCAAATGCGAAGCTGTGAGCTGTCTGACTTAAAACGCAATAACGAAGGCCCAGACGGGAGGATCATGTGAAACACATCAATCGCCTACACCAACCAACAGTTAGTCGCAAAGCTAAGCTCGTGCCTTCTCTGTAGACCGACCGAGAGTTACTTTCTTTTGCGGGTTGTTTGGTTGCGTCAAAGGCGCACAGATTATCACGAAACTTTGAGCATGAAGGCCCAGACGATGAGGATGATGTGCAACACCTTGATTGCCCTGCGGAAAATGCGGTGCGCGGCCTACAGCCTTTGCGAGAGGTGCTGCACAAGCTATTCGGGAGTCAAGCTCTTGTTTTTTTGTGCGGTCGCGATACACGCCGTCCTGTTTTTACATAAGCGCCAGCTTGAAAGGAAATGCTCGACGATGCTGCCCGACAAAGAACAGAAGGGATCCCAAGTGCTGTAACTACCGAACCACGTGTTGAACGGACGTGAGGTCATGCGGGTCTACCCCTACACGACAAATCACACAAACACAACAGGTCAAAAGTCCTGAGTGAGAAATCAACACACGGTGGTGTAAGCGAAGAACAAATCAGATTGTGTTTGTATTGTATTTGTCCCTTACCTCTATATTTCCCCCCTTCCATTCGGAGTCGAAGCAGCTACGTCGAGTATTTTCTTTGGAAACCTACCAAAACAGCTTTCTTGCCGCTGAGGGTGGGGATCACTGCGGCTTCTTGTTAGAGTTATAATTCGCTTGAGCCGCAATCATCGAGACCCAGACGATGAGAATAGTAGTTCACCATCTTTCGGGTCCCAACAAGTGTACTTAATCTCAAATCCCTTTCCAGTAAATCAGGATCGGGCTGTGCTGCGTCCTCAAGGATTGGCACCCTAAGCCTCGCACACGTGTTAGACTCCTTGGTCCGTATTTCAAGACGGGTAGTAGAAGATCGCTGTGTCTGACTTGAGCCTGCGAGAGTTTAACCACCTTCGAAGACGCCGACACTTACCCTTCGCTGTGTGCAACACATTGCTTGCCTCTGCAGGAAACGCGGTGCGTACTGCAGCCTACTCCTGTACGAGTTAGTCGGGGGCTTTTGTTCCTCTCTGGAGACCCGCCAAACGATTTGCTTACTGGTGGAGGATCACTTGGTTTTCTTTGTCGTGTCAAAGGCGCCGGCGATGTTCTCGCGAAGCTTCGCGCTGTCGACCATGAACGGGGCTTGGAATGCGACCATGAAGGCCCAGACGATGAGGATGATGTGCAGAACGTGGTTGCCCGTGAACGAGATGCGGTACGTGTCCCACAGCCATTCCTCGGGCCCGAATCGGTTGTACACGACGTACGCGACTCCCGATAAGACCATGACCACCCACGAGTAGAAAATGCCCATGTACGTCGCGATCTTCTTGTCGTTTTTGCAGGTTCCCCAAGGAGTCCTCTGCCAGGCGATGAACGAGATGCAAAGAGCCATTCCCATGGTCGGGAAGCCGAACAACACGACCAATTCGAAGGAGAGCAGTGCCTGGATCCCCGTCAACGCCCCGACCGTGCTGAGGGTGGCGTAGGTCAGGAGGTTGAACACAGCGTACACCCCGATGCGGAAGACCACGAGCGGTGATCGCAGGACGCGAATGGCTTCCCCAAGCGCCAGGAAGTCCATGGCCGCCACCTGCCAAACCACGTACACCATCTCCATCCAGGAATACAAAATGCAGTACTCCCGGTCTCTGCACTTCAGCTCCCATTCCAGCATCTCGTAGGAGAGCCCCGCGAAGAAGGCGCCCAGCCCCCACAGCAGCATGCCGAATCCCCAGTAAACTCTCGAGAACTGCAGCTGGCCGCGATACTCCCGTTGGTGCAGGATGTAGACGCCGATGACAATGCACTGCAAAGCGAGGAACATCACGAAGAACGTCGACGACGGCTGCGACAGCACGAACGCGGGGTCGGACTGCCCGCCGAAAACCCAGCAAGGGCGGTAGTCCGTGCACCACTGCGTCGGGGTCACCGCGTGGCCATTCCACCTGTACAGCAGCCCGTCGTTGGTTGCATTCGTTGTGTTCGACAGGGCCGCGACATGGTCGAACGAGAAGTTGAAATCCATAGTTTACCGGGTTCGTGCTTTTTTTTTTTCGCGCTTTAACTGCGGCAGACGGAAAAGGGTGGACAGGCTTGCTATAAGGTCCGCTGTTTATCTTCTGTTTTTTGCGCTTGCTTGCTTGCGAAAATACTTGAGGAGGCTGCCAGCTGTAAAAGATCCAAGGAGGTAAATGTGCTGTAGCCCCCACGAAACACAGGTGTATCTGGATTTAGTGGCGGGCGCAAGCGTTCAACAAAAAAGACCCATTTTGGAGTTGTATTGTTTCTCCCCCTCTAGCCTCCTTCGAAGTAAGCACAAGGCAGCCCCTCGAGTTTTTTCGAGAGCAAGGAGGTGAGGTGGTCCCTGCGCCAGCCTCGGCGTGGCTGTTTGGTTTTGTTTTAGAGTGAAAGTTCGCTTGAAACTCCGGGGCTTTAAAGTCTCCGGGTGACCTTCGTCGTTAAGGGAAGATATTCTTTGTTTTGTGCGGCTGTTCTTCGTTCCAGGTGACCGAACGGTTGAGTCCCAGTTTGAGAGAGTTACCGCAACCTTTCGCTTAGTTTTTGGCACTTCAAAAGAGATGTCGTCCCCGCGTGCAGTAAACGTAGCTGGCCGGTTTTTTTGTTTTGCTGAGCCGAACGGCTCGAAAAGACTTCCTTTTGATATCGAAAGACTTTTGAACTAGCACGCATTGCGAATAGAAGCAATCCAAACAGATTTGAGGTGTGCCCTCTTCCCTCCTTCGGACCTTCTCATTAAACCGCAGCGAGGCAACGACTTGCGAACGCGAGAGAGCAACGGGATGCTATCTAAGCACTGGTCATGTGCCGATACCCTGGAAAGGGGAAGTCGGGCATACATGCGGGAGAGAGCTAACTGAGGATAAATGCGTGTAGCAATACCCGCCGTAGAGAGCTGAATCAGGGTTATTTGCGTGCCGGGATACACACGCAGCAGAGGAGGGTTAGACAAGGCTACTTGCATGATTTCAGTAAGGCCAGGGCTCACTCCGATGCTTCGGAAACGGCTGCTGCAAACGCCTTGACAGGTTGTACAACACACCGCCTCCCTTTGCATGTTGCAACTGGCGCTTTCTCAAGTATTTCCTGCTAAGCAGGGGCTTTATTTTGTTTGCGTATGTCGGTTGATCGGAACCCCACTTGATTTTTCCCCGTTTCATATTCAGGGTGAGGAATTCTGATCAACCGCCAAGAGGTGCTGCCTACGTCTTTTCAGCCTTGTAAGGCGACTCGTAAGGTTGTTAGTACCAAGTGTCTTAGCCAAGAGTGCCTTAGTCAACACTGTCTGCTGCCATAGGCAAGACGCACGCGGTGTGCAGCCACCAGCACTGTCTCCCTCTTTTGTACGAGTACCACCCGATGCCTTCGAGCCAAGAGTGTTTAGTCAACACTGTCTGCCTGCAACGGCAAGACGCACGCGGTGTGCAGCCGCGAGCCGCTGTCTCCCCCTTCTGTACGGGTACCACCCGATGCCTCCGAGCCAAGAGTGCCTTAGTCAACACTGTCTGCTGCCATAGGCAAGACGCACGCGGTGTGCAGCCGCGAGCCGCTGTCTCCCCCTTCTGTACGGGTACCACCCGATGCCTCCGAGCCAAGAGTGCCTTAGTCAACACTGTCTGCTGCCATAGGCAAGACGCACGCGGTGTGCAGCCACCAGCGCTGTCTCCCCCTTCTGTACGGGTACCACCCGATGCCTCCGAGCCTCCGGCTGGGCTTCGCGCCGGCGTGGTACGGCCGCGTGGCGCCCGCCACAATCGTTTTCTTGGGCGGGTGCCACGCCCCGCAGAGCCGCTCGTCCGCCTTCCTCGGCCCCCTGCCGCCCTTGCCGCCGCCGCCGCCGCCGCGCGCGGCCGCCGTGCCTCCGGCCGGCTCGGCGGGGGGTGCGTCGCCGCCGGAACCGCGTTCTTGCGGCATCACTTCGTCGAAGTGATGGTCCCTGGGCGCCATGCAGTCTGCCATGGCGATGGCTGAGTGCTCGAAGTGGCTGGGCGTTCTCGGCGTCAGCGGGAACGGTTCGATCGTCGGTTCTAGAGACGGAGGGGGGCCAAGGGACGGACGCGGCGGAATGGGCTGGAAAGAGCCAGGTCGCTTCGGGTGGTGTGACCGAGCGGCGGTCGCGACCGCCGTTTGACACCGGCGGGGATGGATGCGCGCGGGTAACTCACTGTCGGGGCTCTCCGCCCAAGATTCTCGGTTGTCACGGGCTCGGCCTCCAGCGGGAAAAAGCCTGCCATCGTCCTGACAACCACCCACACCGGACACAACGGCGTCGCCGCGCTTCCCGTAGAGGAGGGCCGCTTGCTCCGCGTCTTCGCCCATCGGGCTGGTTTCACACGGTGGATTGTCTTCGCCCTGCGGTACCGTAACGATGCGCCGTGTTGGGCTGGGGTAGGACAAGGGGGGTTCTCCGGCCTGCTGCGGGGTCGCGCTGCCGTCGGGAACGGCCGGCTGTCCCTCCGTTTGCAGCAGCGGCGCCGCGAACGCCGCGCGGATCAGCCCCTGCCGGGCTTCCTGGCTCCGTGACTCGGCGCCGGGGGCGCCGAAGCGGATGGTTTGCCTTGCCGCCGGCACGGCGGGCCCGGGCTTTTCGCGCCCTGGCTCGCGGTCGGGCGCGGCCTTTTTCATCGGGAAGGACCGCCTCCGCAGGGCGACGGCCTCGCCCTTGCTTTCGTCGCGTGTCTTCTCCTTCGTCCGCCGGGTTTCGGTCCAGTCGGACACCTTCTGCCGCTGCGCGCCCTCCTTCAGCACCACGGCCCTCTGCAGCGCGCGCGTGTTGTCGTCGAACGTCGCATCCTGCCCGTCGGTGTGGAACACCCGCCGCAGCAGGTCGGCGAGCAGCGCCACGTACTCCTCTGGGGACACGGTGGACGTCCACGTGTCCGCCAATTCGAACAGGGACCAGCAATACGCCGCGTATCCCACCCCGGGTTGCGAGTCTGCGTGCGCCCGCGGAGAGGCAGGAGGGTCATCCGTGCAGCTGTCGTCGTCGACGTGCTCCGGAGAGGCAGGTTGGCCTCCGGGCGTGGACAGGGCCACCGTCTGCGCCTCGTTACCGGTGCCCCCGTTGGGGTCGTCCGTTGGTCGGTGCACCTCCGCCGCAACGATCCCAGGGTGCCGCTCTGCGCGCTCTCCGCCGGCTGGGGCTGGCCCCCCGCTGCCGCTCCGTTCATCCTCGGCGGTGCCGTCGTCGCCTGCGGTGGCGGGCGCGTGCTGCACCCCAGCGTGTCTGCTTCCTCTGAGTCCCCTCCCCTGCTCCGTGGTCCCCCGGCCGGCTCTTCCCGGGTCGGGAAGAGCCGTCGGGCGGGTCGATGCCGCCGCCGCGTTGCTGCTTCCCCGTTCGTTTTCGGCGGGCACCAGCACCGCGAACCGACTTCCGCCGCCCCACCACTCGTTGCGGGCGGCGCCCGTGGGGGTCCTCTCCCGCGGCGCGCTGTCCGCCGCCTCGTCGCATTCCGCGGAAGCGGGGGTTGCCCCGTACCCTTCGCCCTTCGAACCGGGGCCCTGGCCCGGAGATTCCGCCTTCCCCTTGTGGGGGAGCGCCTGCGGCGACGCGTCGGCTGGGGGCTCGCCCCCGCGGTGGGTCGTTCCGCCCCAGGCTGTTTCTATGACGAAGCTCGCCTTCGCGGAGGCCACGAAGCCGACGGTGATCCTGCTCCGATTCCCCGCCGCCATCTCCGACCTCGGGGACGCCGCGTGATCCGGCGCTTGCTCGCCATTCCAGAGCGTGCCGGAAGGATCGGGTTTCGCACCTCCACACCCCGCTTCGAAAGTCTGCAAGCTGGCGGGGCCCAACGCCGCTGTGTCGGCATCGGCATCCGTCTTTGCCGTTCGCGCCTCAATCCTCAAGGCGGCTGCCTCGTTTGCGTTGGAATCATTAATCGCCGCACCGAATCCCGCTTCGAAGGAAGTCTGCGAGCTGGCGGGGCCCAACGCCGCAGTGTTCGCATCGGCATCCGTCTTTGCCGTTCGCGCCTCAATCCTCAAGGCGGCAGCCTCGTTTGCGTTGGAATCGTTAACCTCCGCACCGAATCCCGCTTCGAAGGAAGTCTGCAAGCCCGACACCGCCGCGTCTCCACCGGCACCCGGCGGTGCCGTTCGCGCTTCGATCCTTAAGGCGGCAGCCCCGTTTCCGCGCGAACCGTCAACCTCTACGCCGAAGCCCGTCTCCCCGCACGAACTCTGCAATTCCGGAGCACTTTCGGGGTCCGCTGTCGGATCCTGGCTGCTTCGCGGTACCGTCGGGTCCGCGGTTTTCTCGGCCTCGGCAGTTCGCGGTGCAACCCCGAAGGCGGCCACTTCGTTCGTGCTGAAAGAGTCGATCTTCCTGCCGAAGCTCGCCTCCCCGGCGCGGAGCGTGTTCTCCACACAAACAGCCGGCGTCGCCGTTCCTTCCCGGCGCAGGCGCGTCTCGCCGCCGCCGGCGTCGTTCACACTGAACGAATCGATTTTCACGCGGAAGCTCGCTTCCCCGGCGCCGAGCCCCACGTCCCTTCCGTCCTTCCCGCAGACGAGCGCCGGCGGAGGGGCAACCGGCCGGTCACCCCCTTCAAACGAGTCGATTTTCACGCCGAAGCTCGCTTCCCCGGCGCTGAGCCGCGCGTCCCTTCCGTCCTTCCCGCAGACGAGCGCCGGCGGAGGGGCAACCGGCCGGTCACCCCCTTCAAACGAGTCGATTTTCAGGCCGAAGCTCGCTTCCCCGACGGGCAGCGCTTCTTCCACCCGGTCTGCAGCGTCCCCCGTTCGACGCCCTGGGTCCGGTGCTGCGGCCGTGGTGGTGGCTGGTGGGCTTGGGGACGGGAGAAGGGGCAGGGTGGAAGTGCAATCGACGAGGTAATCGGCGCGGATTGCGGATATCATGGACAGGGTGTCGTTGTGCTTGCCGAGGAGCTCGTC
This sequence comes from Diplonema papillatum, assembly GCA_030068145.1. Lineage (NCBI taxonomy): Eukaryota > Euglenozoa > Diplonemea > Diplonemida > Diplonemidae > Diplonema > Diplonema papillatum. Next base: position 65,745 of record JAPJBO010000725.1, read on the forward strand.
GTACAGCCGGGTTTCGACGAACGCGTAGGCGGACTCGGAGAGCTTCTTGCTGTACACGCGGGGGTGCAGGGAGTCGGCGTGCATCTTCCGCCACCACCGGCCGGCCACCTGCTGGAACTCGCTCGACCCGAAGATCTCCGCCCGCTTCTCCTCGCACCACGCGCCCCGCAGCGCGACCGCGCGCTCGTGCAGCTCGCCGGCCCGCCGCCACTGCCGCTCCGTCGGCGGGTCGCCCTGCCCACCCCCTGTCGGGGGGCGCCGGTTTGCTGCAGGTTGCGCACCGGTGTCCGATCCTTCGGTGTCGGCGCTGGTTGCGCTGGACACGCGGGCCAGCGGCGCCGGGCGCGGCAGCGTGAGCAGGGGTGCCCACGCGAGGTGGCAACGGCTCGGGTGCCGGATTGAGTGCACGCACCGCCGCGTGCACGCCTGCAGCTTCGGCGCGAGCGAGAACAGGTGGTCCAGTGCGGCCAAATCCGACGCGGTCGCCGGCTCCGCCGCACCCCACGGCTGCGCACTCGCATCGGCGCCCTGCTGCTCCGCAGCAGCGGGGCCAGGGGCACCAAGTGAGGTGCTCTCCTTCGGCTGGCAGGTCGCGCCGCCCCCCGGATGTGCACTCATGCCGGTGGGCTGCTGCTCCGCAGCCGCGGGGCCTGGGGCAACAAGCGGGGTGCTCTCCTTCGGTTGGCAGGTCGCGCCGCTGTCCGGATTTCCACCCCCCGAATGATGTTCACTCGGGCCGGCGTTCTGCTGCTCCGCAGCCGCGGGGCCTGGGGCGACTGATGGTGTGTTAACTACCGGGCTGCGGACGTGCGGTGATGCGGCTTGCGGCGCTGGGTCCTGCGGGTGGCAGGTTGCGGTGGGCTCCGTTCCCGCGGCGTCGGCGAATGGGGCGAAAGCTTGCGAAAGGTTGAGGCGCCGGATGTGAGACGACTCGAAGGGGCAGCTCGGCGGGTCGCACGGGTGGTGGGCCTTGAAGGAGAGCAGCTTGTGCGCCAGGGTTTTCACGGCCGGCTTCGCGCGGATGGACAGGAAGCCGGCGGCCTTGAGCTTCGACTGGACGGGGCGCTTTTTGAAGCTGCGGAACGAGCGGGCCGCGCTGCGCCCCCGGGGCGACGGGCTCCGTGTGTGTTGGTTGGGTGGCACCGGGAGGTCGACGTCGTCCATCAAACTCCAAGCGGACGATTTGCTCGGGAGGAATCGGTCCGGGGAATCTGGAGGCTCTCCGCTTGGAGGTGCGTGGGGTTGGGCATCAGCATCTAATGCATTGTCCGTTCGGGTCGTCAACCGGAAGGTTACCCCCTTCTTAAACGCGAGGGCTCGCTTGCTCAGCAACGCGGCGCCTTCCTCCCGGGGACTGCCGTCCGACGACGACGATTCGGCAGGGGACGGGGGGTCGTTGAGCCGCACCGTGCCGCCGGTTGCTCCGTGCGCAGGGGACAGGTGCCGCGGAGAGGGGGCATCCTGCGGGTCGGCGGTGCCGCGGGGCTTCCGCCTTAAAATGCTGATGGTCTTGTCGGCCAGGCGCCGGGGCCCGCGCGGGGACCCGGGTTGCGCGCGGCGCGGGGAATGCGAGCCGGGGTCTTCGGCGTTGTCGTCCGCTTGCGCGTCGGGCGCAGAGCGAATGACAACACCAGCAGCATCGGGCGACTGCGCCAGCCTGGCTCCGTTGGCGGCTTCGTGGGCGAGGTACTGCTGGCTGTTGGCCCGCGGGGAGCTGGGGTTCACCTCGGAATCTTCGAGGAACGCATGCGGTTCGATGATGCGGGGGCCGGTTGTCCGCGCTGAATCGGGGGATCTGCCCCGCTTGACGATGCTGACGGTCTTGTGGGCGAGGTACTGCTGGCCGCTTGCCCGTGGGGAACTGGGCGGGAGGGGGGGCGATGAGTGTATCTCGGAATCTTCGACAAGGGCATGCGTCTCGATGATGCGGGGGCCGGTTGTCCGCGCTGAATCAGGAGATCTGCCCCGCTTGAGGTTGCTGACGGTCTTGTGGACGAGGTACTGCTGGCCGTTGGCCCGCGGGGAGCTGGGGTTCGCCTCGGAATCTTCGAGGAACGCATGCGGTTCGATGATGCGGGGGCCGGTTGTCCGCGCTGAATCGGGGGATCTGCCCCGCTTGAGGATGCTGACGGTCTTGTGGGCGAGGTACTGCTGGCCGCTTGCCTGTGGGGAACTGGGCGGGAGGGGGTGCGATGAGTTCATCTCGGAATCTTCGACGAGGGCATGCGTCTCGATGATGCGGGGGCCAGTTGCCCGCGCTGAATCAGGAGATCTGCCCCGCTTGAGCTTGCTGACGGTCTTGCGGGCGAGGTACTGCTGGCCGCCTGCCCGTGGGGAACTGGAGTTCGCCTCGGAATCATCGACGAACGCATGCGGTTCGATGATGCGGGGGTCGGTTGACCTCCCTGCATCGGGGGACCTGCCCCGCTTGAGGACGCTGCCGGGCTTGTGGGCCAGGCCCCGTCGGCCGTCAGCCCGCGGCGACGCGGGCGGCAGAGTCACTCTGCCGCCGATTGCGGCTTCAAGCGCGGGTTCCGCTGCGGGGTTGCTGCATACTGGCGGGACGCAGGCCGCGGGCAGCGCCCCGCTCCGCGGCGCGTCGCAGCCGCCGTCGGCTCCGTCCGGGCTCGGCTGCGGCAGCGCCGGCCCAGGCGGGCGGCTCGGGCCGGCGTCCAGCTGGTGCATGGGATCGGAGTTGAGCCCGACGGAATCGGACACCCCCCGGCTGGCGTCTCCGGTGAAAGGGTCGTCCGCGCAGCTGCTGGAGCTGACGCTGATGGTGGGCGGCAAGGCATTGCCGAGCCTCTGCGACAGCCCTTTGCGCTTGGGGCTGGCGGCTCTCCCGGCGCGGGCGTGATCCCGAGCGGTCAAGCCGGCGGGAGGCAACACGTCGGCGAGCCTGCGCAGCGACCCTTCGCGCTTGGGGCTGGTCGACTTCTCGTTGCTGCCGCGGCCGCTCCCTCGGGCGTTGGAGCTGACGTTGACCGAGGGTGCGGAGGCCCCGCCCACCCTATTTGGTGGCCCCTTCCCCTCGAAACTGGCGAAAGGGTCGCCGCCGTCGTGGAGGACGTTTTCGCCGCTGCCGCCGACGCTGATGGCAGGTTGCGGAGCGGCGTCGCCGCCGTTCGCGCCGACGGGAACCTGCGCGCGATGGCTGCTCGCGATGCGCCTGGCGGACACCGCCCGGCGCAGGGAAGCCGGCGGGGTGCGGTGAGTGATCGACTCTGCCCGCGGCCGTTGCCCGCCGAGGCGCCGGGACGTCAGGCTACGCGCGATCTTCGGGATTTCAGGGCACTTTTCGCGTCCATCGGGACCCTCCTTCCCGTCTTGTTCTCTGGCATCAGCCGACAACAAGCCGGGATCCTGTCCTCGCTGGTCTACTCCGCCGTGCGCAACATGAGCCGGCGGAACCCGCCGAGCGGACACGGCTTTCCGCATGGAAAGCCGCGCACTGCGGTGAGTGATCAGCCGGTCGCCGCCTTTGCCGGGGTGCGCGGAGGCCCCCTTCGGGGAGTTGCCGCCCGAAAAGTACGGCGCGAGCGGCAGCCCTTCGGTTCCCCCGCCGGCTGGTTCGCGGGAAGGCGTCGCCGCAGTGGCCGCAGCTTGCAGGCCGCCTGCGACGCCTGCTGACGGTAAGGCAGAAAGCGGTTGCCCTTCGTCAAAGACGGTCACCGGTGGGTAGCTGTCCCCCTCGTCGCCACCACTACCCACACTCCCTGTCCGGCCACGTCCGCGGCGGAGGACTGCGAGTTCGTGAGGTTGCCTGAGGGAAGGCGTGACCGCAGCTTGCGGACCACCACTTGCGACGCCTGCTGACGGAAAGGCAGCGGAAAGCGGTTGCCCTTCGTCGAAGACGGTCACCGGTGGGTGGTGGTCCCCTTCCACGCCACCACTACCCACACTCCCTGTCCGGCCACTGCCGCGGCGGAAGATTGCGGGTTCATGCGGTTGCCTGCGGGAAGGCGTCGTCCCAGTAACAGCAGCTTGCGGGCCAGCACTTGCTGTCACTCCTGCTGACCGAAAGGCAGAAAGCGGTTGCCCTTCGTCGAAGACGGTCACCGGCGGGTGGCGGTCCGCCTCGTCTCCGTCGCTCGACGCGGTTTCGCAGTCCGCAAGCGGCGGGGGACCCGCTGGCCCCGTGTCTCCCCCGTTGCCCGTCCCGCGTACGCTGAAGGAGCACGACGCGCCGGCCAGCCCGCCGAGGTGCCTGCCGAGGCCGCCTCCGCGCTGCGCCGAAAAGCTGGCGGCGGCTCTCGCCACGACGGGGCACGGCTGGCGCGGCTTCGCAGGCGCCGCACCCGCCCGCGAGGCAGACGCCAGCCGGCGCATGGTCTTCTCGCTGGGCCGCCGGGGCGCGAACGAGAACGCCTTTCTCGACAGCTTCGACGCGGACCCGGGTCCTGGCGGCAGGCCGGCTCGGCGGACTGCGGGGTCGTCGCTTTCTGCCAGCTTGCTTCCTTTTTTGCCTTGCCGATGTCGCGGCGTCGGTTCGTCGTGTTGGGGTGGGCACGGTCGGTGACGGTGCGGGCCCAGGTCCTCCTCTTTCCCCGGGTTGCCTTTCCCGTTGAGTTGGCGACGCTGCGGGTTCGCTTCGCCTTCGAGAGGAAGCGGGTATCGAATGCATGGGGTCACGTCATCATCTTCTTGCAGCTCTCTCGTCGATTCATCGTGTTGGAAGGGCAACGAGTGCCGGCGTTGGCCCGGGTCTTCATCATCCTCTGAATTGCTGTTTTCAACTTGGCGACGCTGCGGAGTCGATTCGTCGTCTTCGAGAGAAAGCGGGTATCGAATGCATGGGGACACGTCTTCATCTTCTTGCAGCTCTCTCGTCGATTCATCGTGTCGGAAGGGGAAGGAGTGCCGGCGTGGGCCCGGGTCTACATCATCCTCCGATTTGCTGCTTTCGAGTTGGCGATACTGCGGAGTCGATTCATCGAAATATGGTGGTGTGTTGTCATCTTCCTCGCATTCGGCTTGTTCGAGGCCCCTTGGTGGAATGTGAAGGGGCTGCAACTCAACTGGGCTGCCCGCTCCTTCGTGCCTACGCTGCTGTGCGTCTTCACTATATTGTTCATCTTGCTCGAATTCTCTGACATCCACGCTTTCACTATGTTGTTCATCTTGCTCGAATTCTCTGACATCCACGATTCTTTCACTATGTTGTTCATCTTGCTCGAATTCGCTGACATCCACGATTCTTTCTTGACCATTCTCAGTGTCGATCTCTCGCCAAAGATGGCCCGAAGCGTCGCTCGGTCCGACCATTTCATTTAGGGCCGAACACGAGAGCACTGTTTACTTCGGCGCAGTAGCGTGCATGACAGGACTTCTTCCTTTCGCCTATGAAGGCGGGAGGGGGGCAGGGGACGGCGGTTGGGTCCTTATGAGGATTTGGGTTTTTACAACCGCCGGCGCGGGCATACCGCAGCTATACTTGTGATGGCCCTGAACTAGGGCGGACTCGCAGTTTCTATTGCGAAAAAGGCGTCATTCCGTGCCGGAGCTGTGTCTCCTCGCTTACGGGGTTCGCTCAGGAGAAGGTGGAGGACTTTTACCTGTTCACCCTCTTCTCTCTGGAACTGCCTAGCATTGCCTCTGCCGCTGTCTAACAGCTACAGAGTCTTTGCAGTCTAACCCAAACGCACACGGTGCGTCATCACATTGCGCCGTCTGCTGTTGGGTTGGTGCGCTGAATGAAACAGCACGGTGTTACCTGTCACGGCTAACCAGCTTTGCAGCCACCACTACCAGATATCGCGAACACGAGCAACAACGGAGCACAAGCGGGAACCAAAAGCTCGAAGAGCGTTGCAAACAAAAGGATTGGCAGCGTAGTCCCATCATCCAATCGCCAGGTTGCTCGACACGCGTGACACAACTTGGATCTCATGCCAGCGCGCGGAACATCCCATAGTAGAGAATCTTGCTTGGCGCTGCCGATTTGCGACCGGTGTTATAACACTGTTGCTCGGTCGTTGCCCAGTCTTGCCTGTTTTAACCGTTTTCCCAAGTCGAACAAGCAAAGCCGGTGACAACTGTTTAAGTAAGAATGCACAGAATCTGTGGCGGTGACCTGCATCTGCTCTCTTTCGTGACTACCTCTTAGAGCGCACCGTGTCATGTTTCCGGCGCTTGTTACCTTCTGGCTCGTCGGTCTTGGGCGGTCGTTTCGTGCCACCTCTCTTCGTCGCTGGTACCGTACCTCTTGCGCCTAGGTGCTTCCTGTTACTGCAATGAAGGCGGTTTTCTTCGGGTACCTCGAGTGCTTTTTAGTAGTATCGTGGGCAGCTGCACGTCTCTCACACTCATGTTTCTCTCTATTTGCACAGTTGCACTTCAGTACACCTTCTCACAACCATCTTTTTCAGGTTCGTGTGGCGGAGCGAGAGAAGGCGGCTTTGGAGAAGCGTAGCGAGGCGCTGCAGGCAGCGGAGGCGGAGAAGCAGCAGCGCTTCCCAGCAGAGCTACAGCGCGGACCGAAACATCCAAGAGAGCGGAGCGGCCTGCCCAACAGCGCGTGCCTGGACGACGGTCAACACGGCATATTCTAACCCAAACAAACAAAAAAAAAAACAGCGAACGCGGGGCATGCAAGTTTTCCATTGACCGCCGAAAATCAGCTCAGGAAACGTACTTTGCGAGGTATCCCCTTGCTTCATTGAGCACGCTGGTTGGTTCACAGGAACAGTATTCGACCCATGTGCATATGGTGTAGGCGCTTTCATCCCGACGAAAGAGATTACTCGCAAGGTATCATTCATGGTTCTATCGTTATATCGACAAAATCGAAGAAATATCGATGGAATATTGATGAAATACTGAAGACCCACACAGACAGTAGTAGGAAACTGAGTTGTTCGTAGGAAAGGACATTTGTATGACTTTTTCCTGCCGCCAACTCAATTTATTTCCTGTCGATCCTAACCCCTGAAAACGACGGCTTACATAACGATGGAACACGAACCATGATATTTACTCCCGTCCGTAGTGCACAGGCTATTTTGATTTTTCCATTCGTTTTGCTTGAGCTTGGTTAACAGGGATATTTTTCATTTGGGAGGAAGAAAAACATCGGCTTCTGAATAGCCTTGCGTGAAGCGCTCCGCATGTCAACAATGAAGTGAATGATGCAGTTTGGTTTGTACAAAAGACTTGTTTCTTGGTGCTGGCCTCCTGTTTGGTAAATGGGGGTTTAGAGAGAAAACTTAGTCTGAAGGGAGCGTCGTTGGCTGTATTGGCTAAGACTTTCGTTTTGCTCCAGTGGATCCAACCTCTATCTTTGTCAGAGGGGGCCGGCGGGTGTTAATTTCGACGGAGGCTAGAGGGGGGAGCAACACTATAAAGTGTTGTCGATCCCTTGCGCCCGGCACCAAACCCAAATGTACTTGGGTTTGGTGTGGGCCGCGGCTTGTGGGCTCTACGTTACGTGCCAAGACGCTCCCCGAAATTCCAAAAAAATCACCCCCGGTGAAGCAATCTGCAGGCAGCCTCTCACAAATGTTTGTACGCTGACCACAGTTGTGAAACGAATGGATTATTGTACATTATTGTACTTCCCCCGCCGACCAAGAATTATTGTATTTTTATTGTACATTATTGTACAGTTATTGTATATTATTGTACGATTATTGTACATTATTGTACACGCAGTGGTGCAGGGGGTAAGGCGTGTGGAAGGTTCACGACAGGTTCTACACGGAATGACCCGATGAACTCGACAGACTTCCGAACATGGTGTCTTTGTCAGGGGTGCTCGAGCGCAAAAGACAGCGTTGCAGTTCAAGCGGAGGGTGAAGATGCAGCAGGTGCCATATCATGGGCCACCAGAAAGAGCGACAAGCATTCGGAAAGGCAGTTGCCACGACAGGTGTCTTGGCGAGGAGGACGTCTTGGTGGATCTTCACTTCGACAATCTTCACTTCGGCAATCTTCACTTCGGACTCAGTTCAGTCCGGAAATTGAAGTGAAGGTTTCCCGAGGTGAAGACCCTTGATACAGACGTTTGCTTCAAAACAACGTTTTCAGGGTCGAACGCAGCAGGGAAGTGAAATACATCGTATTTCCTTCTTTTCTCGTTTCTCCGACCGAGCATGCTCTCCAGGGCGTGAACGGATATCCTGCCCCTTTCATTCAGATATCTGCTGCAACTGGGCGCAGCGAGATAGCTGTCAGAAGCTTCCCGCAACGGAATATACATCATCTCTGCAAACTAACTTTTCGAATTGGGTGGTAAATCCAGGTGCGCCTGATGCGCCTAAAGGGGTTCTGGAGTACGCGCATTTTCGGTATGCTCGGACTGTGTATTCCAGTCTTCAACATCGTTGGTTCGCTGACCTTTTTCGTGGAGTTTCTTCCCTTCTGCAGGAGTTTGGCCCTCAGAACCGTGGGCCATGTGTTCTATTTGCAGAAAAAGGAGGCAGTTCCCGTCATTTCTAGGATATCAGCAGAGTGCCTGATTGTTGCTGGAGCATCAGGATCGCTGGGACTGCAGTCGTACAATAATGTATTGTATATTATTGTAAAGTATACAATATTGTACATTATTGTAAATTCTTGTAAATTATTGTATTATTGTACAGTACTCTATACAATAATATACGAAAATCTGTACAATAAAAATACAATAAAATACAATAAACGATTCGTATCACAACCGTGACTGACACTTCTCTTTTTTTCAGAGTGACTGGTGGTGGCAAACCTTGTGCGCTAGCTTCGTTTGGCCGTGAACCTAAAAACAGGGCCTCCCCAAATTCTCGCTTTCATTTCATCAACTCTGTGACAGTTATTATCTTCACCGTTTCTGTCAACGCGACCTTTTCCGAGTGAGAGAAAGAGACACAAGAAACCCTCAGCAAGCGGGGAAGTCCACAACTCCGCGCGCAATGATTCGGGCCCACGCCGAAGTGGCAAGAAATGGTTAGTCTCATGTTTCCCACTCTTGTTTGTGCCTGAACGCGTTCAGGTTCACCGCTACCAACGTTCCTTTTAGCTGACACAACAAGTTTGCTCTCTCCCCGGGTAGTTGCTGGTTATCTAGCGTTTATTGTGGTTTAGAGGTTCGGTGTTTTAGGGTCTCCGGTTGACCATTGAGGCTGTATGTATCGTAAAAAAAAGAAGGGACCGTAAGCAAGGAATGAGCCGTTGGAACTCCAACCCGAAAGTCTTAGCTTAATGCTGATAAAGAAGCAACTCCCCATCCGTGGCCAGAGCCTTCTGCTGTTTACCCACGAATGACAGCAAGTAAAGAGTAGCTCACCCGAAGGCAGTTGGTTCTTTTAGGCAGGTTCTTCACTACTGGCGGAAGTTGGTTGGGGTTGGTATCTCTTTAGACTGGTTCGTGTACGACGGAGATTTTGCTGGTTTCCAGGTTTATTTCTGCGACGTGTCCCATCTGCCTTTGCCGTAATTGAGTGAAGTTGTGTCGTGTTGCTCCAGACGAGAAGCACAATTGTCCTCCATTCACACCACGGGTCAATGGGCACCCTTTGGGTAACATGGAGACGCGCACCACTAGGCTCTTGTTGCGGGCAGTGAAGTCGTTTGCCGGAAATACTCGACGTAGCGGCTTTGACTCCGAATGGAAGGGAGGAAATACAGAGGCAGAGGAGCGAATACAGTACACGCACAAGCTGATTTGTTCATCGCTTGCACCACCGTGTGTTGTTTTCTCACTCAGGACTTTGACCTATTGTGTCTGTGTGATTTGTCGTGTAGGGGTAGACCCGCATGACCTCACGTCCGTTCAACACGTGGTTCGGTAGTAACAGCACTTGAGATCCCTTCTGTTCTTTGTCGGGCAGCATAGTCGAGCATTTCCTTCCAAGCTGGCGCTTATGTAAAAAACGACTGAGACCTAGGCTTAGATGACTTGACTTCCGTCGGTGGGAAAGCAGTCGGGTAACAGCAGACATGTTCAGATTTTCGCTATGTGGCACTGGGTGGTATCCTTTGGCCGCAGGTGTGTTTGACTTGTAAAACAGACGACAAATCTCTAGCGACACGTGAAAGCGGTTCTCCACTGTCTTGGGCAAGACAACACGAAGGCAGTAAACTGCGGGGTTGCTGCTCAAGGCTCGCAAGGGATGGAGATCCGTTTGAAAAATACCATTTGAATGAATGATGATGCTTTCGCGTTCCTGGTAGTTCTGCTGAGATTGCAGCAGGAGTCCCGGGAGGGGCGAACGATAGAACTGAGGGATACGAGGGTTTTCACCGAGTAACGGGCTATTGTCGCTCGGAGGGGAAGCCTTTAGGCAAAGTCAATGAGTACCATACGACGCCCTGCACCTTGAAGCACGTACCGCAATTGGATTATTGTTGAACCGAGTAAAACCTGGAACACCCCCCAAAACTGGGGCTGGGTCCCAGGTTATACCCGGTTCGGCATATTTTTCGGGGTTTGCGACTTTACGTACTGCAGAACATCGCGACCCTGGTACTTGCCGGTGCCTTAGCAGCTCGACCCCTCGATGCCGCTGTCATAGGAGGTTGCAGGACCCACTGGTGGGCGTGCAGTCACGCAGGTGACCCACCGGGGACACCCCCCCGGGTGTCCCAGGTTTTACCCGGTCTGTCGAATACCCGTTCCAGATTCGTCCAGTTCGACAGATATTCCAATTACGGTTTGTAGCCCCGGGGCAGGGACGCGAATTCGCAGCATACACGGTGAGGTCCAGCCCCAGAAGCTGGGGTTGGACCCGTAGGGTGGGCCCGAGTCACACCCAAAAAGCGGGTGTGCCACAATCAAAACGCGTGTAAATCCACACCCGAAAAGCGGGTGTGGCACCCACTTTTTAACTCCAGCTGTAACTCCAGCTTCTGAGGCTGGACTTCGCCGTGCACCTCACTTGATCCTGACCGTTGCTATGCTGTGTATGTGCCAAGACAAGTTTCGTGATGGCGTGCAAGCTGGCGCGGTGACAGCAATCTTCAAACAAATCTGGACAAATCTGGGAACTGTCGATCTTGCTAAAAACGTATACCTTGAAGGAACCTTTACGACCACGGTCACCCGGAGACTATAAAACCCCGGATCCCTAAGCGATCGTGCACTCTAAAAAATCACCTCATCTCGAAGCAGTCCCGGTGGGACCTCAGCAAGCGGCGTGTTTAAAAACTCAGAATCAGAGACAGTGCCACCGTCCAGTGCCCCTTTCCGCACAGTACTCGTTGACATGCCTGTGGCTTCCCACACGTGCATCGGTAGCCCGACCGATGTCGCCAACTTCCCCAGTTTAGTTATATTTCTGATGAGAAACCACGATTATACCCGTTCTGCCGTAGAACAACGCAGGGAATAGGGGGAATGCCCCTCTTGTCCTTTCTTTAAGACGGAAAGCAAGACGAAAAAAGACATGTTCATTGGGCCCTGTACAGATTACACTTAGCTTGTCAAAGGCACCATGTGGATGCAATGAAACTGGGACTGAAAGGAAAATGACTAGTTTTGTTCTAGAGAACACTGCTACTACGTCATGATGTAGGAGTACGTGCGCTCGGCTAAGGCCGGCGCGTGGCGAGACTGGAGGCAGCAGTTAAAGTTCGGGGAACAGTAAAGTTCGGGCGAAGCTAAGTTCGGGCAATGCTGGTGAAGCTAAGTTCGAGTGATGCTTAGTTCGGGCGTTGCTAAGCGCTCAGGCTGCGCTGGTACTAAAAAACAGTTCGGGCACGAAGCGAAGTTCGGCCAGGGTGTAAAGTCCGGGTGAAGCCAAGGTCGGTGCTCGTACCCGGGGGGACACCCCCCCCGGACCCCCCCCGACCCACCGAGTGCGGGAAAAGTTTGGCGCTGGTACCCGGGTGGGCGCGCCCCCCCCGCCGCCCCCCGGCGAAGCAAAAGTTCGGGCGGACTGAGTTCGGGCGAAGCAACGCTCGGGCGAAGTTAAGTTCTGGCGAAGCAAAGTTCGGGCGATGCTAAATTCTGGTACGGGCGCAGCTGAGTTCGGACGAAGCAAAGTTCGCACGAAGCTGAGTTCTGGTGAAGCAAAGTTCGGTTCTCGTAGCAAGTTTGGCCTGTGATGGCAAGCTCGGCCGCCCGACTCCGTTTCCCGGGGTGACCCAAATACCGCGAGATACTGAGAAACCCGCCAAGAACGCAATTTTCGGGCACATTTGACCCCAAAACGCAACAAACCTCGAAAACAATCTTCGACCGGAAAAATGTCATGGGCGTGGTTCGAACCCAGACTCACCGGCCTGAAGGCCGGCGCCCGGTCACTCTGCCACCCGCATACCTTCTGCGAGGAAAAAAAAAAGCTTGCCCGGCTCTTTCCAAAAACAATACACTTTTTCCATGAAGAAAAGCCGGGTTGGCTCGAATAGAGGCTATTCACATTGCATGTTCATAGGACCTCCAGTCTCGAAAAATAGCAACAACGATGTGTCGTGGAGCAAGTGCTGGACATGGAGTTTGCATGAGTGCTTCGGGGATGCACCAGAAGGGCCGTGCGGCTGGTACGCAAGAAAGCCGTTAAGCGCTGGAAACCTTTAAGTACATGGACCACATGGATCAGCATGCACTTTCCCGATAAAGCCGTTAAGCACTGGAAACTTTTAAGTACATGGACCACATAGATCAGCATGCACTTTCCCGATAAAGCCGTTAAGCAGCGGCTGCCGGCTAATCCCACACACCTTTTATATGTAGTTGGCTCTTGAATTAACTAATTAAAATTGTGCAGAAAGAGTGGTGTTGGCACTCTTTCTGAGATGTTCCCTCGTAAAGTATTGCCAAGGTTCGCCTCCTAACTCGCACAGAAGAAGGCAGGAAGCCAGCTCCTTGTGAGTTGCAGAAGAAGTGTGAAAACGGGTTTTTGCCTAGAGGCTTTTCGTGTTATTTTGCAAATGCTTTGAGCTATCTTTGTGTCTGTGCTTTCAGAAGGCTCTGTCGCGAGCCAACAAAGGCGACGTTACCAAAAGAGACAGGAGAAGCCAGCTCGTAGACGAAGGGGATCTTCTCCGTCGTTTACGTCTTCTTTTGGGTTGTCAAATTGCAAAGAGGGGCATCCCCACCGGGGGGATAGTTTAATGTTTAGGCAGAGCCCTGCTTCTCATGCATGGTTGGTGCTCATTAGCAACATCAAGTCTTCTTCGAAGAAGATGTGGTAGAAAATGGGAGGGTAGTAGGGGGGAAGGGTGGGGTGGTGTTGAGGGTGGGAGGGGCTTTCTTCTACTGCTGCGTTCGAGGCAATTCTCTGGCTGAATCAACCAAAGACTGCAATGCCATCTTTTCTTTCAGTTTGTTCTGGATATCTTTGAGCGAAAGGTTTGCTTGAAATTCGGCGGTTTTAATTGCTGCCGGTACACGGCGGAGGCCAGCATTAGAAAGCTGGAGTTACTTGGGGGGGGGGGGGGGGGGGTCGAATACAGGAGGTACCTTGAATAGAAGAGGTACCTTGAATACAAGAGGCATTTTGGAAATCTGGAAAAAGGTTTGATTTTTTCTCATAACAGACCTTTTATGACGGTTTTCTGATCGCGATGAGCTCCGATGAAGAGAACCGTGAAAAATAGACCCGGGGACCAAAAGTTATGTGCGTGGTTCGTGGGTATTTACCAGATGCAGGGCACCGGGCATGGAAACTACAGGTTCCCATTGGGAAACGGGAATCGACCCACTGGTTGGTGACATTTCTTTGCTGACCCCATGCAGCAGACCTTTTTCGGCGAATTTGTGCTCACGTTCAGCTCCGATGAAGAGAACCGTGGAAAATAGACCCGGGAACCACAAATTACGTGCGTCTTTCAAGAAGAAGGGAGTTCCCGCGGGTTCCGGGTTGCGGTACTTTTTTTCCATTTCTTTTTCGGGAAAATTGCAGGATCGGCACGCCGAATAGAACAGGTACCTCTTGTATTCGACCCCCCCCCCACCCCCCCCCCCCCCCCCCCCCAGTAAAGCTGAATCTTAAAGAAGGTCTCGTACACTACGACACGCGTGGGTGTGTGACTCGGGCGCACCGACTTTAACTCCTGCTTCTGAGGCTAGACTCAGCCCGTCCACCCCGATCCCCTAGAACTGCATTGGATTGCCTGCTGTTGTCTATCACAGTCTATCAAACACAGGTCTCATGAGGGAGAAGCAAAGCGCGGATAGCAGGCCTACCCCTGAACGCGACGATCAAGACGAGCCGAAGAGGCGAAAGCATGACACATCCCGCGCGAAGAGGTAACCTCGGCGCCGGTGATGCAGATAATCGCCGTAGACTCTTTGCATTCTAACCCAAACTGATTCAAACCGGAACGCGGACGGGCGGGCGCCACCACCACCATCGAGGAAGGCATCAGCGCCGGTAAAGCGAGGACGAGAGCCAACGGAAATACTCGAGGGGCTGCCTTGTGCTTACTTCGAAAGAGGCTAGAGGGGGAGAAACAATACAACTACAAAGTGGGTCTTTTTTATCGAACGCCCACGCCCGCCACTGAACCCAGATTCACCTGTCTTTCTTGTGGGCTACAGCACATTCACCTCCTTTGATCTTTTGCAGCTGGCAGCCTCCTCAAGTATTTCCTAAAAGCAGGTGCTTATACAAAAAAAAAAGAAGGCAGATTCGATGACACATGGGGGACGAGTGCTTTTCAGATCTAAGGTGCAAGCAATGAATAGCAACAGCAGTGATGGCCAGACGCGGCGTACAACGAGGAGACGAAAGACGAGACTACTGCCGATGCAAAACAAGAAAATGCGGGGTATCAACCTCGACGGTAGGAATCAGAGAATGCATCATAGCACTCAGTGTCTTCGCCTCGTTTCGAGAGGTTACATCTAGCACCCGGAAGATGTGGGAGCGGAACCAGCTGATCCACAAAAGCGACGGTGAAATGCGCAGTGACTATGAAATTCGCAAAAGTTGTTGTGAGATAAAGATGTTCTATAGAAGAGGAGGCTGTCTGCGTGCTGGGGAAAGGCCATTCAGACAATTTCGCCGCAACGCACACATACACACCTTCGCCTCTGTCTTTGATTTCGTGCAATTGATGTGATGTCACCCTCGATCAGAGCTGAGGGGAACAGTTGTTTTGCCTTTCCGATTGCTCGGTATTTTCAAAAACGACAGCAAGAGAATGCCCCGCCCGTTCTTGGGGCATTTTCACACCACCTTGATTGCGGGCCTTCTTCCGCTTTAGCAGTTGTCGAAGACCGTGTCTTCGTTGCCTTTTTGGACCCGACGAATTGACTGACTTTGAGAGCGCGCTCTCATTTCTTTTGTGTCTCGTCTTTCCGGATTTTCCGCCACCGTTTTTTTTCCTCCTCCACGCAGGCAGGCTATTAGTTTCATTTTGCCTCATTTTCCAAATTCCGTCTCAATAGCCAATTTGCTTTTCCCCTTCTGAAACCGAGAAGTCTTTGTTTGGGCCACCCGAACCTTCCAAAAGGGGGGGTCCGGGGGGGCTCCGCCCCCCCGGCAAACGGTACGGTATATGCAGGTGGAGAAAGAGTTTGTACTTCTCAGTCCGTTTGTCGCGTTAAACATACGACCAACGTACTGGTGGCAGTGTTTGCCACCTGTGTGACCCTCGCCCGCTCCCCCGGGTGCACTATCCTGACCCACGCCTCCACCGGACCCCCACGACTTCTTTCATCGAAGGTCGTTTCTTGCACTTTTTTTTATATTTTTTGAGCTGCCCGGATTTCCAAATTTGAGCCAATTCACCCACCCCCTGATCGAGCGTAATCGAGTGTAGTATAGTGTAATCGAGTGTAGTAGAGTGTAGTAGAGTGTAGTCGAGCGTTGTAGAGTGTGATCGAAATTGACACTAGTATTTTGGGTTCGACCACTGGTGGACCCCTGGCTGGCCCATGAGCGACCATGTTGACCACTGTCTGGCCCAAGAAGTGCCAGGCACAAGCATACGAGGGACGGAAACCGCAGGTGTGGGCCTTCACCGTGGTGGAGCCAGGCTAGATTCGGGGTGGCGCCCTGGGAGGGACAGGGACGGGGGTAGTCACGCCTTAGTCCCAGGGCCTCTCCCCACCCATCTGTATGTGATCTCCTGGTCATCGCTACCGCGCTGACCTTTCCCGAGAGCACATCAAAACAAGTCAAAGCCCGCTGCCCACTGCCCTACAAGAGACATGCTTTGCACTCTCTGAATGCCCATTGACTGTGCTCCGCTTCAGCCGACTGCTTTGGAAGAGGTACTGTGCTCCGTTTGGTGCCGACTGCCCTGCCAGAGACGTGCTTGCAGACAGAGGTCGGCCGCCGCTACTTTGGTTTTCTCTCGCGTCTTCCCAGCTCCGCCACCTTCCCAGAGGCTTGGGGAGAGCCACGAGCTCCGGCTGTAAGGGACGAGACCGAGGTGCGACGCTGGCCCCGGTCGCAATCTGTATGTGCCGGCCCGGCCCGATTAGGCCTTTGGAGTACCGCGTGAATGGCGCGATTGGGCCCACGCGCATGCAGCCTGTCTGCTCGCAGTCACGCCGGCCGGCCCGCAACCGCAACCACATTCGCTTGTGCCCACACACCAGCTCTTCTTATCGAGCTAGCAATCCAGCTAAGGAGCACAACCGAGGATCCGAGGCGGAATCATGCCCCACAGTGGGCGCACGAGAGCAGACAGCGATGAAGGCCGCAGGGACAGGGTGTGTCAGCCAGGTTCCTCCCGCAGACGCACTACCCATCGGAATGTGACAGCGCAAGTAGGCTCGATGGAAGCACGAAGTGAAGCAGGATAGACGAGCTACGGAGACGAGACGAGTCGTGTACCAGGGGCAGGCCGGGACGATGAACCGCATGAAGCCGAAGAAAAAGTTCAAGAACGAAGCAACACCACAAGCCGCGTGCAGCCAAGCAGACCTCCCGGAACCTACGTGGGCAGTAACGAGGAGCCAACAGATGAGTGTCCACTGAACCCCCTTGCCAATACCCCCAACGACTATGGCACGAATTGCGCAATGCCAGACGGTAGCGTCTGACAATGGCATGCGCCTAAAGGTGAGATTAGCCTCCGTCTTCAACCGCCTTGTTATCGCCAGGGAGATCGAACCCACAAACAGAAACTTGACATCTTCGAGGACAGGGTGTCTGCCAAGCGCTTGTCGAACAGCCATATTGCCTGGAACTGCCCCGCAGGGAATGCCAAAAGGCTCGAGTATTAGGTGTGCTAAATTGCAAAGGTTGCTAATACGGGAAAATGGTACCCGAGCCCCTATGCACTCGACAACCTGCTTCCACAAGTCAGTCCGAACTTCCTCGTCCCCTGCTGCACTGCCTGGCTACATCTTTTTTTCAGGCGAATATACTTCTTTTTGTTCGATATTCGATGATCGTGCTATCAGCATCTTTAGCCCCAGAAGAAGGCTCGATAATAGACACGTTGCATCAGCTAATCAGGATTGGCTGAGTGCTGTGTGTTTAACATGCAGGGTCAAAACCTTGTGTCTTTCTGAAAATGGCAAAAAAAAAAAAATTCCGGAAAAAAATTGGGTTTTTTGAATTTTAAAATTTTGGAACAAACTCTGCAGTAATTTTTGATGACATTGAGCAATTTTTTTCTTTTCCAATTTTTTTTTTGGAGGCCATCGGCAGCCTCGCTGATGATCGGCCCCGCGGGAGTGTTTTAAAAAGACACAAGGTTTTGACCCTGCATGTTAATCAATTGTTACAGTACCCCCCCAATTCACCAAAAGTTGATCGATTGTAATCGATCGTAATCGAGTGTAATCGAGTGTAATCGACGCGTAATCGAGTGTAATCGAGCTCAAGTCGCTTTCAGGGGGGGTAGGTGAATTGGCTCACAAATTCCGTCAGCTGACGGAATTTGGAATGGGAAGCTAATGCCCTGCGTGTGATTCTAATCCCCCGAATTCGGGAAAATCATGGTTAAAAAGTCTGTAGCATGGCCGGAAAGATTTTTTTTTCCACGTTGAGCGAGGGTTTTTTTAAGGTGAATTTCCCTTATATCCCACCCCAAACAAATTTGTGCCCTTATACCCCACTTCAAACAAATTTTGTGCCCTTATATCCCAGATCGGCACAGAAATAGAAGGGCACAAAATTTGGGACCGGAGGCTGTTACCGTCGCCGGGTACTGACCGTGGCTGAAGGCCAAATAAGAAATAATTTTTTAACCATGCAGGATAATCGCACATATCCCTAACTCTCGGCGGCCGGGACCCTCTTGCAACGATGCAAAAAAAAATATCTGCATACTGCCCAAAGACGAATAATTACTAGTACACGTCTTCTTGGCGGATAGCACCTACCGTGAAGCCAAAGCTCGAGAGACCAGCAGCAGCGGCCTTTCGCACTTTTCCTGCCTTTGCGGTTGGTGCAGATGCCTGGGTCAGCAACGATTCTGGCTCTGTATTCACTGGTGCAGGGGTCACTTCTGCTGTCTCCCGAGGCCGGACTTGCACGGGAACACGCGATTGCGAAAGAGGTTTCTCATCAAGAGATGAATCGTCGTCGTCCGCCGAAGAAGAGTCGCTCACGTCGCTGTCACTGGCTTCATCAGCCGACACGCCAGCTCATCATCATCATCGTCATCATCATCATCATCATCATCATCACCATCCACTTTTTTTTGTTCATCACAGGTAGTTGCAACAAAAACATACTGAACCAACCAACCATTGCATCGTTGCATGGTGTCCTATAGTTGCACTACTGCTGCATACGCAGTTCAACCCTATGGTTTGTTACTCCTATCGTTGCACGACATCTACATCGTTGCACTACATCGTTGCACTACATCGTTGCACTGCATCGTTGCATGGTTGCCCTATGCCTACCATAGTGAGCAACGAACATGCAACGATGCAACAATGCAAAAAAAAAAAAAAAAAAATCCATGATTTCCTGCAACGATGCAACGATGGTTAGGGATACGTGCGCAGGATAATCCCTGCCCCGACGACAACTAGTGACTCAGGGGCTTATATGGGTCTGAAAGATTTAGCGGGAAAGTTGGGAGTGCAGTGGGCGAAACTTGGGCAGTTGGAATGTTGCCTCTGGGCAGAAGTTTCCGACGCTTTTCGTCCCACGCAGGACACTGTGTCATGCTCGCCCAGCCAGGTGCCAATTTGGCAGTCAGAACGCGCTGCGGCAAGAAGATAGGGTAAAGGCGTTGGGGCAACAGGGTTTGTTTGTTTTCCAACTGAACGTTAGCCCCGATCTAGTTTCCTGGCGCCGGCACCTGCTCCGGTCAATACAAGACAAAAAGGTTACGTAATCTAGATCTAGACTTCTCTGCGAAAAACCCCGCACATAGCTCGTGCATGCGTCGATTGGTGTGCGAATCTCGCCCGCTTCTTCGGTGGCATAGTGCCCTGACTGACCCTGGCCAATGCCCGAAAAAAAGAACTGCCTGTTCAGAAAAGTATCACTTTTTTTCCCCTCACCCGCCCAAGTTTTTTTTTCAAGTTTTTTTTTTTTTCGGGTAAACCGGGGGGGGGGGGGGTAAAATCCCTTCCAAAAAAAAAGGAGTTTTGAGTATGAGTTGCTGATGATTTGCATATGCATGCTCTTTTCATTTTTTTTTCTCCTCCGCGTTCTCTTGATCTTTTGCTTGCTCATTGCTTGCTTTGTGTTCATTTTGCTCCTGATAGAGTTCTGTTGCTGCTATCTACTACTACCAAAGATGGTTACGTTAAAGTCTAGCGAATGTTTAGCGTGCGCTATGCTGGGCAGGCGTTGTTCAGCCGCTTCGAGGTATCATTGATAGCACGTGCAATAATTCGAGTATTTTGAAGTTGAAAAGGCCGGTATGCTAGAAAGGAGGGGTAGTATCTCGTGTTGGGTGATTTCACGACCCAGTCGGGTGTGTGCGGTACTACGTGCAAGAGAGGGATGCATGCTGGTGCATGCCATGTGGTGTACCAGCAGGAGAGCCTGCATACAGATGCTAGATACATGTGTACTGCCTGGTGTTTGTCATGTGGTGTACCAGCAGGAGAGCCTGCATACAGATGCTAGATACATGTGTACTGCCTGCTGGTGCTTGTCATGTGGTGTACCAGCAGGAGAGCCTGCATACAGACGCTAGATACATGTGTACTGCCTGCTGGTGCTTGTCATGTGGTATACCAGCAGGAGAACCTGCATACAGATGCTAGATACATGTGTACTGCCTGGTGTTTGGCATGTGGTGTACCGGCAGGAGAGCCTGCATACAGATGCTAGATACATGTGTGCTGCCTGCTGGTGCTTGTACCAGCAGGAGAGCCTGCATACAGATGCTAGATACATGTGCACTGCCTGCTGGTGCTTGTCATGTGGTATACCAGTAGGAGAACCTGCATACAGATGCTAGATACATGTGTACTGCCTGCTGGTGCTTGTCATGTGGTGTACCAGCAGGAGAGCCTGCATACAGACGCTAGATACATGTGTACTGCCTGCTGGTGCTTGTCATGTGGTATACCAGCAGGAGAGCCTGCATACAGGATGCTAGATATATGTGTACTGCCTGCTGGTGCATGCCGCAAGGCGTACCAGCAAAAGAACCTACATACACATGCTAGGTACATATAGGTGCACTGCCAGCTGGCGCAAGCCTCTCAATTTCAAAGTCTCCCAGTGACCTTCACCAGATTGGTTCCTTTAATGCTTTTTTTTTTTTTTTTTTTTTTTTTTTTTAAAGTGACGGCAGTTTTTCGCCAATCGGTCGCCTTGTGGCTATGACTTTGTGGAGTTCACGTGTGGCCCTATTTACGCTCTTTTAGGGCAAAATCCAAGATCCTATTTACGTTTTTTTGCACTTTTTTCCGCCTGCTTTTTGCACCCGTTTTGGATCGTAGCCGGACTGAGGAATGTCGGACTCTTCGCGCTTTCGCTTTCTTTCTGTCGTCTGTGCTAAGGAGGTTGTACCAGCACAGCCGCTAAGATCATCACCATCATCACAATTGGAAGTTTGTCAGGCGCAAGTTCCAACAGGAACTCGAATGGTGTTGTGTCAACGCTTGCCAACATACAGCTAATACTTTCAGAGGCTCCTAGCTTGGTCACAAAACATTTCTGAATAGTTCTTCATCGAACGAAGAAATCGAGCCGCATGCTATGTCTGTTTTGCGTTCCGGACTGTGGTAACTTGTCTCTTGCACTCAGATGAATGATCATATCATATGCGGCCCTCTATGGCGGTCATCGAAGTAATGGAGTATGTATCATCCCCTTCTTCGGCTCGCGTAGCGAGCCGAAAAAAACGCCAATTCCCCCACTCGCGTAAGACCGAAGAAACGGGTATGTGCAGACATCCAAGCCAGCTTGCTCCCTCCTCCACCAGTTCTTCGAAAGACCTGCATGGGCCTGCTTGGGTGGCCTTCGGGTGGCATCTTGGACACAAGATATGTGCTGATAACGTACTGATTCAGCATGTGTACAGAGAGAAACTAAAAGAATTAACGTGCTGAAATCAGTACGTTTAGCATGCTGAACGTGAGGCCTGGCTGTAGCCTGGTGCAAAAAAAGTGCAAAAAAAAAAGTGCAAAAAAATGTGTTTGGGCAAAATCTCTATTTACATTCACGCTTTAGGGCCACACCTGGCGGAGTTTTCTTCTTTTTTTCTTTTTTTTTTTTTGACGCTACCTGGTGCCAGAGTGTTTTTTAGGAGTCTGTTTTTGGACCCTTGAGGGGAGCAAAATGGCCAAAAAGAAATTTCGCAAGCGCCCAGTGTTGCGCTAGCTGACCATAAGGTACAGTGTGGCCCATGTTGCCCGACCACCGGGCACGACACCGCCACAAACTATCAAGCTGCAATTTCGGCCCTGACTGAGGCTTTGCTGCTCATCGAAGTGCTTTTTTAACTTACTTGTGGACTCATCCTCGAACGCTAGCTGCAGTTGCGCTTCCCAGCTGTGGCTTCTCCTGCAGGATGCCCTCGGCCGCGCTCCTGTGCTGTGGCGGCTTGTGGCAACTCTTGACCAAGCCAACAAATTTCTGCTATTCCCAGCTTCTTGTCCCAGCTTGTCCGTCCAGGTTTAGTGAATGTTCGTACTGACACCTTCCTCCCCCTGGTCTCGCACTTTCTTCTTCGTCAACTTTGATGTACTTCTTCATGATTAACTTGAGTTTCGACTCCTTCACCTAAGGCAATGCTTCGACTCCGGTGAGCTCCGATGAACCGTTGCGACGAGTTGCGAGATACGGGCTCTTTCAAAGACGAATCTGATGCCTACCCTCGACTGTCTGTTCGATCCAGTGCCATAGCGCTGTCGTGGCAATAACGTGATACACAGAACTACTCGGCACTCGACACACCGAAGCAAACCCCTATGGAAAAAAACGATCGTTTTTTGTGTTTCCAGCGATATTCGCTCAGTCAGTTGCCTGTGACGGCGTTCATTGAGTTGTTTGAATTAGTTCACTTACAGTAGCTGCTGATCTGCTGCGATGGTCTGCGGTTTCCAAAGCGGAGCGATGGCGGAGCTGCGGACGAGTGCGGGGGAGGCTGATTTGATCCATGGTTTGCGCGAACTTCTGTTGAATAAGGATGATGCAGGTTGGGAGGTGTGCTGATTCCTGAGGGAGTTGAGGGAATGGTGATTGGGTCGGAGCGTATGGGGCTAAGAAACGGTTGCTTGGCGAGGAGAGGGGTTTGAAAGCGGGGGGTTTATCTGCTGCTGATCTGCTGCGGTGGACTGCGAGTGACAGAGCGTAGCGATGGCGGAGCTGAGGGGATGTTTGCAGGCTGGTGCACGGGAGAGTTGGTGATGATGATGTGCAGGATGTCCGCTGATAGCGGGGAGTTTCGAGGACTCGGAGGATTCTTGACGCGCAAGGGTGTTGGGGGAAGTTGGGTACCGCGAGAGTAGTACTTCTTGGGGTGTTGGTATTGCTTGGCCGGGGTGTTGGGAACGAACGCGGTGTGTCTACTGCTTCATCATGTTGTTGCCGGTTGAGGGGTTGCTGCCGCTGTCTTCACTTCTTGCCCACTGCGTGTAGGGCCCATGTTGCCCATTCAGCGCACTTGTCCTCCGGTAGCTGACTGCGAACGCGTAGAGCTACACTTCGGATCACCGCGCGGTTTCCCTTCGCGAAGGCATCCAGAACCTGCATTCGGGAGGGTGTTTTGCCCCCGAACTCTGGCCTTAGATCCGCCTCCGGTCGGAACCAACTGAGGTGCGCTGCGTCGTCCGCCGTCAAAACGTGATGGGAGGTGGCCTTTTCATTGCACCCTCGTAGGCCGCATATCTCCGTTGTGCCGTCTTGTAATACCGAGCGCCTCACTAGCGCCTGCAGCAGATCCACTGCTCCACTGACCTTCCGGAGCTGGTGCAGCGTCTTGCCGTTGATGCTGCTCCGTGGTGCGTTTAGCCGCTCTCGGAGTCTGCTGTTCCTCTGATGATCGAGGGCTTTTCGGACAAATCTGCCGATCTCCTCCATCTGCACTAGACCAGCAGCATCTTGGGCGCATACATACTGAAGGCCTGCGTCTCGGTAGACCCACTCCACATCAAAGACGCTTCGACCGTTCAGGGCTCTTCCTGCTGCCTCGTCCGCTGCATTAATATAGCGGTTGGCTGCGTGTCCCTTTGCCCATTCTATTGCCGGCGCTGTTGGGAACACTCTTGACAGCGGGTCTGTGGCACTCTTCTTTCCTGTAACTCTGGCTATTGCGCTTTGACTATCACAGTATCGGCGGTCTGGCCGTGTGTTAGCCACTATTTTCAGCGCTGCCTCTGCTGCCAGTATTGCACACACTTCTGCTTGCGTGCTCGACGTAACCGTTCCGTTAATCCGGGCGCCAAAGGATTGATCGTTCACCGTAACCCCTATCGCGCCTTTGGAGTGCTCCTCTATAAAGCTGCCGTCAGTGGCCAAGACTATTTCAGTGCCAGGTTGGATGCTTCGAAGCGCCTTAACGACTGACTTGACGATGGCTGGCTGTTGCAGCTTCCGTACTTTTCGGTAGCAGATGTCGGCCGTGGTCGGAAGTCGCGTATGATCCAGTTCCGTTGTATTGAGCAACGTGGCAGATGCGGCTCTCCATCGTTGAATTTCAGCGTACTCAGTCACTGGGGTTAGGCCGAATCCTAAATTGCTGGCTGTGAAGTCCTTTAGCCCCATTCCTCGTCTGTGTTTCGGTATCAAGTCGCTATACGCCGCCTTCAGTTTTGGATGTCTTGGGTCAAAGCAACGCGATACGGAATGGCTCGCCAGCACCGGCAGGACGAAACTTCGATACAATTCCGCCTTACCCCGGGTCGAACACTGATATGACTGCCTCACCAGCTTGCACAACCTCGAGAACCTTTCCATCTTCTTTGCATTGTTTTGGCAGCCCGTC
Organism: Diplonema papillatum; assembly: GCA_030068145.1. Taxonomy (NCBI): domain Eukaryota; phylum Euglenozoa; class Diplonemea; order Diplonemida; family Diplonemidae; genus Diplonema; species Diplonema papillatum. Next base: position 89,970 of record JAPJBO010000725.1, read on the forward strand.
GGATCCTGTGCGTGTAAACACCCGCCGAGAAGTTTTGCCCTGGTGGCGGTCTTGAGTATTCCGACGCCGGGGACGTTGATGGTGCTTTCGACTGGCGCAACTACTATTAACTTTCTTTTTGCTACTCTGAGTCCCTTGTCTCGCATCCACTCGACTACCCCTTGAACGTGTTGCGCCACTTTACTCATTTTGGTGTGAGACGTTGTATCGTCTACGTACGATTTGCTATGCGGCACCCGGTCCGGCCTTGGTGGGTCTGACGTGTAGAGGAGGAATAGGGTGACGCTCAGGGGGGAGCCTTGCAGCAGCCCCCTTTGTGGTAGCAAGGGGGATGTGAAGCCCTCGCGGGTGGTAAGCGTGAACCATTGTGAGCCTAGCAGGGTCCCTACTGCTTCCGCGATCTCGTCACCGAATTCGTCCCTGACGACTTTTACAAGGGGTTTGTGCGGTGTTGTATCAAAGGCGGCTTCGATATCTGCAATGATGACGGCATGTGGGTCCCCGTCTTCTGATCTGTCAAGCCATTCTTGGGCGTTCGCTACGATTTCCAGTGTGGCGTGTGGGTGATGGCTGCCATACTGAAAGTCTCTCTCTTTTAGTATCTGTGCGCACCTGTCCTTGATGAGAGTGTATATCGTTATGTGTAGCAGCTTCAAGAACAGGGGCATTATGGCGATGGGTCGGAACGCCGCTGCAGTTCCTTTGTGTGCTACCCCTGGTTTGGGTAATAGGAAGATCCACGAAAGCGCCTGTTCTCTTGGGATGCCTTCTGCTAACCACTGTGAAAATTGGTTTGCTAAAATGTCTATCTCATTCTCCCGTAGTGTAAGCAGGTAGGCAGCTGAGAAGTCAGTCGTCCTCGCTTGCTTCTTCATCACCGCTATCGCTTCTCTCACCTGTTGCGCCGAGGTGGTGAGGACTGGCTTTGAACTCTCTTCCTGTACTTCGTGTTCCACCGCTTCGTAGCGGGCCATGTATCCGGCTTGGACCCTGGGCACGTCTTCTATCAGTGGGGGCTCATACGGATGCCGTTTTTGTAGCACGTGATTGCTGCCTTCGCCGAGCACAATCGTTTCGATCCGCCTCCTCAGGTCCCGGATTTCCTTGTTCAGCTGGGGGACCTGCTCTGGGGGCCGCGTTGTTGGTAGAACTCATGTCCGGGGCGGACTGCGTCAAGGTTTTGTTGGGTGTCTTGCTCGTTGGTGGTGTCTCCTCCTGGTCCTGTGAGCTCTTTTTATGAGAGGCTCTGCCGGAGTGGGTATCGCTGTCTTCTTCGGAGTCCATGTTCAGTACAGTTGCACCCGTCGCGCCTTGACGTGCCATCTCTTCCCTTCGAACAAGGCTGGCAATCAGCCCAAAACGGATCTCTCCCCCAAAGGGAGATTGAAAGGGAGTTCGTCCCAGCTCCGCCTGATCCATCTCCTCGATTCCTCCCAGCTCGTATACCACCAGTCCCCGCAGCAGCCCAAAGACTGGTCTCACGACCAGTTTTGCTTCCATCTTAATACCAACGGCGGCCAGGGCCCCAGCAATCTCTGCATTGTACGCCATCCTGTCCACTCCGACTACTCCAAACATCCCTTGAACTTGTTGTCGAAACGTTTGCCTCTGTTCCATCCTTCTAGCTTCCGATACCACGTACTGTCCGCGATGCTTAATCATCACCCCGGCTGCGTGCGCCAAGTCCGAGAGGTCCCCCCATCGCGCCTTGGAGTCCCTGGCCACCTGCAGCCTGAAACCGTTCGCTGCCGTTCGGATGATCCTGCCCTCGATCTGGGCTTTCTTCATTGCCTGTCGTAGCTCGAAGAAGGGGAGAATCGTCGCGTCCGCTCTGCTTGCCGATGTTTGGAACGCCTCCAGGGCTTCGCTGTCCGAATTCTCGATAGCCCATTTAACGAGGTGGGCGGAAAAGCCTTTTGATGCGAACTCGTCAATTAGCACCTCAACGTCAACCGAGTCACGTAGAACCAACAGTTTGCATGCATTCCCTGAGTAGAACCCCGCCGCGTGGAGGATACTCGTGACCGCATCGCCCGCTTGTTCGACTGCATCGGCAACCTTCTCTTGCGGCCCACTAATCGCTAGCAGGTGCTCCAGGTGATCCTTCATGCTGTGGAGCTGGATCACAACTCTTTCGGAATGCGTGGACATCGTAGCTTTTTTTTTTTTTTGGTTTCAATAAAGTACAGAAACTGTAGCTTTTAAATCGTTGGTCCTTTTTTTTTTTTTCAGGCCAAAATCTTGGTACCAGGGAAAGCCTGCTACACGGGAGCCAAGCTTCACGTGTTCGGCGGTACTGCAGAGCCACGGGCCTACGGGTCAAGTGGCTACCGATTTCCCAAACTAATGCATCAAGGCGTGGCGCACCTTGGGGCTTGGCGCTCGCGCTCGTCGAGACGGTCAGCCGCAGGGCAGAGCGGACGGGGTTGTAGCACTGTGCTGCCTCCGACTCATGCTTTGCAAACTGTGTGGTTGACCGTCACGTTCCTGGACCAGGAGCGGCCTTTTTCCTTTTTCTTTTTCTTTTTCTTCTTCTTTCTTCAGGCCAAAATCACGAATTCTCGTAAACGATCGTTTCCAATGTGCAGATGTACTATTAAAAAAAACACTGGCTACGGTGCGCAAAGTAAAAAAAAGATCTGCTGAGGAATGTCGCTTCTTCACCACTAAACAAGCACTCCAAAGCCATACTGAACCGTTGCTTGGTTTACAGCATAGCTGGAAGGTACGGGGGTAAGTGCAGCAAGGCTTGAGAGAGAGGGAAGCTCTCTTTTGTAAATTTACTACAACGACCAAAGCGGAAGACGAAACTAGAAGGAGAGGAAATACTCGAGGGGCTGCCTTGTGCTCATTTCGAAGGAGGCTCGAGGGGGAGGAAACAATCTAACTACAAAGTGGGTCTTTTGTTGAACGCTTACGCATGCCACTAAACTCAGATTTACCTGTCTTTCGTGGCCACTAAACGCACATTTACCTCCACAGCGGGGAGCCATCGGCATACCGATGAGTGCCACACAGTGTTTGCACACACCCACATACCTTCAAGATCTCGCAACAGGGCAGCCTCTTTACGTATTTCCTGGTTCCAAAGCAGGTGCTGATACAAAAAAATACTCGACGTAGCTGTTTCGACTCCGAATGGAAGGGGGGAAATATAGAGGTAAGGGGCAAATACAATACAAACACAATCTGATTTGTTCTTCGCTTGCACTGTGTGTTGCTTTCTCACTCAGGACTTTGACTTGTTTTGTTTGTGTGATTTGTCGTGTCGGGGTAGACCCGCATAACCTCACGTCCGTTCAACACGCGGTTCGGTAGTTACAGCACTTGGGATCCCTTCTGTTCTTTCTCGGGCAGCATCGTCGAGCATTTCCTTTCAAGCGGGCGCTTATGTAAAAGAAAATGGTTGCAGTTCGCTATTCAGCTGGTCAGGAGTGTGGCCGTCGCCGACTCAACTTTATTTTAGCGTTTATTTTGGTTTAAAGGTTCGGTGTGTTAGGGTCTCCGGTTGACCATTGAGGCTGTGAGGCGGGTAGTATGAGGCAGTGTGGGCGGCGGGCCGGTGCGGTGCGCTGGTTCGATGCACTGAGTTGTCGCTTTTTGGACTGTTTTTTGCCCAGAGTCGCAGGTCCACGCTGCAGATCTTTTTCGACGATGTTTTGCTCGAGATCAGCTCCGATGAAGAGATCTGTGGAAAATAGACCCGGGGGCCAAAGAGTTTGTACGTGGTTCGTCGAGCCAGGGACCGGGACGTGGATCCGCGTGAAAATGGAAATCGTGGAAATCGAAGTTTCCATTTGAGATTTCCTGGTTCAAATGCCTGACAGGATTTTGTCAATTCCCGCAGGTCACGTTTTTTGACATTTGAACCCGACGAAACAACACAATTGCGCCGGTAGTCTTGACCTTTTTGGCATGAATCTGTGGTGCAAACTTTTGTCAAACCGCGGTGTAGTCTCCTTGCCCGGCTGCCCTGAACACAGGAAAGATCCACGAACCATTTGCTCCCTGGGTCCATTTTTCACAAATCTCTTCATCGGAGCTGAACGTGAGCATACAATCGACGAAAAAGGTCTGCTACGCGGACCAGCGACAAAATCTCCCCAACAAAGGAATTGTGTAGCGCACCGGCGCACCGAACAGCGCACCGGTGCGCCCGCACCGGTGCGGAGGTCGGTGGGGCCCACACTGTATGAGGGGATGTGAGTAGGCATGATTATACACTTTAACTACGGCTACTTTATTTTAGCTTTGTTTTCTTTCGTTCCTTTGTGAGGAGAGCTTTTATCCTCGTGATTTAGAAGGCGGATCGACGACCTCTGGTCAATCCCATCGTCGCCAAAGGACAACTCTCTTGCGACCGGGATTGGGTAGTCGGAGGGGCCGCCGGAAGGGCGTAAGCAAGCAAATGCGAAGCTCATGCAGCGTGCGCCTGCTTCACCAGGCACCCTCTGCAGCTTGACGACTACTTAGAAGAACGTTTCTGTTTGGAAAAGAAGCTCCAGCTCCCCGAAAGAATGTTCGCGTTGCCACTCCAATAGGTCTCGTGATTTTCCCCGGAGTTTTTGCGACCGACACCGAGTTCACGTTCGGTATAGGATGCGTTATGCCCCCCCCCCCCCCCCCATGTTTTTAGAGTGAAAGTTCGCTTGAAATTCCGGGGTTTTAAAGTCTCCGGGTGACCTTCGTCGTTGTGGGAAGATATCCTTTGTGCTCTGAGTGTCGTAAGAGTGATGATTACACGAGGTAAGAGCATCGGTGGGTACCTTAGTTGTTGGTCATTGGTGGTTTCGGCCATTGTCCACATACGTTACTTACGGTAGGCCCTTCTCAGTATGGTGCCGCAGTAGGTGACTGTCTGCCTTCTTGGTACCGTCTGACCGTCTCTTTTCGTGAATTTGTGGTGCTGCTTATGGATTGCGCAGGTTGAATATCCGTAACTAAAAATACGTGGGGTGCTACAATTCACGTAGCAAGGTCTCGCGAATGGAAGTAATTTTTTTAATTTTTTGAAAAAGCAGGGAGGTTAGTCTGTTTCGTTGCTCGCCACAGAAAAAGTTTTTGTTGGCTTCGTTTAACTTTTCATGTGCAACCGTTCCTCCGGCAACGTGGATTCCCTTGAACAGTGCTCAGAGCAAGTGTCAGCTGTACTATCAAGACAAGGCCGTTTCGTCGCGAGAATGACCAGGGAAAGCCTGCTGCACGGGAGCCAAGTTTCACGTGTACTGCAGAGCCACGGGCCTACGGGTCAAGTGGCTAACGATTTCCAAAACTAAAGCATCAAGGCGTGGCGCACCTTGTGGCTTGGCGCTCGCGCTGAACACAAGCTCGTCGATTGCGACGGTCAGCCGCAAGGCAGAGCGGACGGGATTGTGGCACGGTGCTGCCTCCGACTCAAGCTTTGCAAGCTGTGGTTGACCGTCACGTTCCTGGACCAGGAGCGGCGTTTTTCTTTTTCTTCTTCTTTTCTCACAGCAGGTGCGTAAGGAAATACTCGACTTAGCTGCTTGGACTCGAATGAAGGGGTGGAAAGAGATAGAGGGGCAAATACAACACAGTCTGAATTGTTCTTCGCCTACACCACCGTGTATTGTTGTTGTTTTCACTCAGGACTTTCCCTGTTGTGTTTGCGTGTCTTGTCGTGTAGGGGTAAACCCGCATGACCTCACGTCCGTTCAACATGTGCTCGGTAGTTACAGCACTTGGGATTCCTTCGATGCTTTGTCTGGCAGCTTCGTCGAGCATTTCCTTCCAAGCTGGCGCGTATGTAAAAAAGAAAACGACAGAAATGTTAAAATGGGAGTTTGCCTGAGAGGCTTAGAAAAAAGCGAAGCTGGAGATGGGGGCTGAAAAGCCACTGCGAATGTATTCCCCCCCCGGAACCCATAGTCTTTGATTATTCTAGCGGTATTTTAGCGTTTTTTGTGGATTAGAAGGTCGGTATTTTGAAGTCTCCGGTTGACCGTAGAGGCTTGGGTATGGAGGGGGTTGAGAAAAGTGAGAGGGTGCCGCTCGTTTCGAGTGATGTGTCGTTCCGTTGTGAAACCTTGTGGAGTCCCCTACCGCGTTTAGGGGGTGTTTGGGATTGGGGGGGGAGTGTTTGGGATTGGGTAGGGTGTGGTCGTTCTACGGCGTGAAAAGCCAGGAAGTTTCGACGCTAATTTCTTCGTTCGGGAGAGTGCCGTGGGAGCCAATGCGACTTCCCTCGATCCGGAGACCCCCCTGGTGTGATGTGCTCAAATCTTGAGTGTTAAGGCGCCACTCGTCTCACTTTTGGTACGGCTGCACCATGCCCGCCCCTGCCAGGCGCTGGTGCGTTCGGCGGTATGCGGTGCGTGTCGTAATCGTTGGGTGCTTGTGTAAGAGGTGCGACGAGGGGTCCGCCAGGGGCAAAAAGTCGGGGTCTAATTCGTAGTAACAACGCATTGTAAACGCGAAAGAGAAGAACGCTGGCAGAGTGTTGGGGAGAAGATTCGTCTAACGATCATATTCACTCACTCTCATTCACCGGCAGGCTAATCCTCCCCCGGCACGTAAAAGAAAACACACGTCTGGCAGCATCGTCGAGCATTTCCTGCCAAGCTGGCGCTTATGTAGGAGTAGTAGTAGTAGTAGTGGTAGTAGTAGGTTTGAACTTGTTATGCAGCAACAATCTGTGACGATAGACTGCACATAGTAGTAATACCTGTCGTCTGCCGAAGCAGCCGAAGTCAGCAGGCGCAGGGGGCAGGTCTTGCTTTACTTTTCTCTTCTTCATGGAGACCGCCCCCGGCATCCCGACTGTCTGTCGAGAAGGTTTGCGCCGATTGTGATGAGGTGGTTAACCCCCCCACGAAGCCTTATGCACAACACGGCTACAACACGAGGATGCAGCCCTTGCTTAGGTGTGCACTCAGCCATCAGGCCATTGGCTGCTAAGCACCCCCCGACCGGTTGATTTGCCACTTTTGTGGCCCTCTGTTCGCCGGGAGGTGCTGTCAGCACTTGTTCCGCGTCGCATCAAGTACATGATGCTGGCGGTTGGGGGACCGGCGACTGCGACTCAAATTAAGGTGCGGTCAACAGTGTCGCCACGTGAAGGCCCCCCCATGACTAGAAAACAGTTTTGTTGAACGCTTACGCCCGCCACTAAACCCAGATTTACCTGTGCTTCGTGTGGGCTACAGCACATGTACCTCCTTCGTGGTTCGCAACTGGCAGTCTCCTCAAGTATTTTCTACAAAGCAGGTGATTGGTGCTTATACAAAAAGGAAAAGAACGCGGCGCGCTTCAACCGAAGGACGACTGGCTCGACGACCGGCGCGGGTTGGCAAGGGACGAAGCACTCCTTACCGGCGGCGGCGTGCTGGACCTGGGGAGCCGGCTCCCGCCGCTGCTGCGGCTGCTGTCGCTGGCAGCGCTCGACGCCTTCTTGCGCGGGGGCGCGGCGTCGGCCGCGGCCGACTGATCTGTGTGCCCCCCTTCTCCTTCTTCTCCTCGCCCCAGGTGGACGTTCGCGGCTTCCGTGATGCCAACCCCGGCAGACGCACTGCGGCGGCACTCCTGTAGAGCGTAGCCAACCTGGTTCGTCTGGCTTTCGTCTCGCGTAGGAGACGTCGGCCCGTCGTGGAGGACGAGACCACCCCCCGCGGGGAGATCGGCCGCCGGGGGCCCCGCGCTGGCGGAGCAGGTCAGCGCGCGGCCGCGGCCGGGCTGTTGCTGCGGCTCTGCACGGGGTTCCCGGTGGTCGCGAGCCGGCTTCGTCCGCTTCGGCTGCTTCGCCCGCTTCGCGGGCCGCGGCTTGTCCGGCTGCTGCGGGGCCGACGGCGGCGGCGGCGGCTGCTGCTGCTGCTGCTGCAGCTTCGCCCGCTGCTGCGCGGGGTCTGCGCCCTTCCTCCCGGCGGCGCCGCGGGGCCTCTCGGGCGGCGGGTCGGCTCCCCCGTTGCTGCTGCCGCGGCGGCTGCCGCCGCTGCTGCTGCTCCCGCTCCAGGCGTTCGCAGCGCGGCCCCCCCCGCCGCTGCCGGCGGCGGCGGCGGCGGCGGGCTTGCCCGCAATCGGGACGATCGCGTAGTCGTTGGCCGCGAGCTCCGCTATGCTCGGCGGCGGCAGGCCCTTCTGCTTGCGCGCGGCGGGGGCGTCACCGCCGGATGCCGCGTCCGGCGTCCTTCTCTCAGCTGCGGGCTGCCTCCGGCGGGGGGGCTGCGTTCCGGGGAGGATCGGCGGCGCGGCGCTTTTTTCCCGCTTCGACAGCTTCCGGTTGGGCGGGTCACCCCCGTCGAGCGACGAGCCTCCCGAGCAGCAGGAGCCGCCCACGTCGGACGAGGCGGCGCTGGCCTGCGGCTCTCCCAGCGGCGCGGGGACGATGCGCGACGCCTCCGGCATCGGTCCCGGCAGGAGGGGAACCGAGAGGCCGGCGGTGGACACCCGCGGCGGCTCGGACGCCACGTGCGAAGACGACGCCGCAGCCGCAGCCACCGGGTTCGTCAGCAGCGTGTTGTAGTCCCGAAACAGCCGCTGGCGGTTTTCGGCGAGGTACATGTTGATGACCTCCTGCCGCGACCAGCCGTGCGCGTGGCGCTGGTGCATCATCGCAGATCGCTGTGTGCGGCGGAATTGGTGTTAGGTGTTGGGAAAAGTAAGACGGGTTTTGGCTGGTGGGACTATTTACTTCATGGTATGATTCACCCAGAACGCGGTGGGGCCGTTGTAATTGGTTCTGGGTTCTAAGAAATAGAGGAAGGTAAGAAGGCTTGTGGTGGTCTCCGTTGGTTGGATTAAGCACCTCATGGTGAGATTCACCTGAAGGGTTTCCGGGGTTGGACTCCAGTTTGTCCCCCCCTTAGTCCCCGTGCTGTATAAAGGTGTGTATCAAGGCGTAATTCCCCTATACCAACGCATGAAAAAAACTGTGCTCTTGTCTTGGGCAACAACTGTGTCCCGTCCGACTTTGCTGCGGCACAGACCGAGGTCTGCCACGGCTGGACAAGACGAGCCTCCCGAGCAGCAGGAGCCGCCCATGTCGGACGAGGCGGCGCTGTGCTGGGACACGGCCTGCGGCTCTCCCAGCGGCGCGGGGATGCACGATGCGCGACGCCTCCGGCATCGGCCCCGGCAGGAGGGGAACCGAGAGGCCGGCGGTGGACACCCGCGGCGGCTCGGACAGAAGCCTGATAACTTGCTTACTGGCAAATGGGATAGAGTGTGCCTGTTGACCATGTCAATGGGCCAACCAGGCGAGATCACATGAGGGCGGGAAGAAAGAGCAGTCTCAGTAGACCCACCTCAACCCACCCGAATTCTCCTGTTGTAGGCTCGGGTGGGGTGCTCATCCTGCCATGCGCTTTGCTCCAGTTCCTACCGTATACTGAAGTAGTTCGTCCGCAAGTGGTTAAACCGGCACACGTATTTGAGAATAGGTCGAGGAAGCGATTTCCCCAATGCCTCCAATCATTCGCTTTACCTGGCGTCACTCCTGTTTTGGTTCTAGCTATCCTGAGGGAAACTTCGGAGGGAACCAGCTACTAGATGGTTCGATGGGTCTTCGCCCCTATACCCAGCTTTGACGAGCGATTTGCACGTCAACACCGCAACGGACCTCCACCAGGGAGTCGTTTCGTCGGAATAGGGTTTAAAAGGAAACGCGGGATACCTGCGCGTATTGATGGTCGGTCAGGAGCGCTGCGCGGGCTTCTCCGGGCTCCCAGTAGCCGTCCCGGTCCCTGTCGTAGTACGTGAAGATGCAGTCGGCTTTGACGGCATCCTCGCAGTCCCGGGCGGACGTGGCGTGCGGGCCGCGGTGCGCGGCGGCGGGGCCGGGCGCTGCGCCTCCGTGGTAGAACGGCCCCGAAGGACCCCGTGCCACCGGCTCCCCGATGTACGGCGGCGCGGCGGCCGCCGCCAGCGGCGGCGGCGGCCCCGGCGGCGGCGGCGGCGTCCAACTGCTGACGTGGGTGACGTCGTTGTACCAGTACTCTCGCCCGGTAGAGTCGTCGACGTACCGAGTCCACGCCATCCTGCTGCAGACGGGCGCGGAGCTGGCGGCGGGAGGCAGCTTTTCGACCGCAAAAAAACGCGAACGCTCTGCGGCCTCCTTCCTCTGGGGCAGACCCAGCTAGACTGGCCGAGAAACAATCCAACTAAATGAAATTCGCGAGGGGGTCCGCTTCGAATAAAGCAAGGTGCTTTTGTACTACTACAAAAAGAAGAAGAAGAAAAAAGCTGGAAAAAAAAAGAAGAAAAAAAAAAACAGATAAGTGAGGGCGACGAGGCTGCGCTCGTTTGGGGGAATGAGATGCCGACAGCCCTTTTCAGAGTGAAAGTTCGCTTGATACTCTTTCTTAGAGTCTGCTTCGACTTTCTAGGAAGCCGGTATTCTTTTTTTTTTCCCCGCAGCGACACGCCTCTTTCGGCAGGTTACCTACCAGGCGGAAGTTGTTTCTGGTTCTTTTACGTTGAGAGCGAAGGGTTCGGTTTCTTCTTCCCCGACAACAGCAAGTGTCAGACTAGCCCACCCGAAGGCAGTTGATTTCTTTAGGCAGGTTTACTCTACCGGCAGAAGTTGTTTGGGTTAGCGATGTTTTTTTTTTTTTCTTTTTCCTTTTGTCGGCCGCCCAATGTCCACTCCTTGTTGTGTCTTTCTCCTTTCCGCTAGTCGCCTTTTTCACTGTCAATACTGCCTGTACACACAAAATACACAAGCAAGCACTAATCGAGATCGTTTTTTTTTTTTTTTTCGTTCCAAAAAAATGGAAGGAGAGTTTTTGCTACACGCGCGCACGTGTCGTGTAACTGCTTTTCAGAAGCTTCCGGCGAGAGTGGGGACCAGTACACTTGCCCGTTGGGAAAGCCTCGGTTGATTTTGCTCGTATTTCGATGTGGGTCCGCTTCTCCTACGGGGGGGGGGGGGAATAAAGGAGAGGAAAAGAATTGTTCGGTCGAGTCGTTCTTTTTCTTCTCTGGAACTCGACTGGATTCGTTGGCTGGTGGGTGTAGGGTTCCCTGTTTTTAGAGTTGAACGTTCGCTTTTTCTTTATCTTAATTTCCTTCTGGAAATTTTGTTTTTTTCCCCCGGTTGCTTGCTTCGTTTTGGTGAGGGTCGCTGGCGATGTTTCCTTCAAAAACAAGAAAAGAAGAATGCGTAGCTTTGTTGTGTTCTAGACTGTTTCTTTTACGTGTTCGTTGTAGACAACTCGAAGCGCAGAGACGGTCCAAAGTCGGGGGGAGGAAGGAAGGGAGGGAGGGAGGACACCTGGGTTGTTTTATTTTTTAGCGTTTATTATCTTTCTTAGAGTGTAAGTCACTTGCGCACGAGATCCGGGTTGTATGGCACTGCAGAGCTACGGGCCTACGGGTCAAGCGGCCACCAATTTCCCGAACTAAAGCATCAAGGAGTGGCGCACCTTGGGACTTGGCGCTTGTGCTGAGCACTAGCTCGTAGAGACGGTCAGCCACAGGGCAGAGCCGACGGGGTTGTGGCACTGTGCTGCCTTCGACTCAAGGTTTGCAAGCGCCACGTTCCTGGACACGGAGCGGCTTTTTCCTGTTCTTCTTCCTTCATCTTCTGAATGAAAGCCTTCCGGAGATTACGGAAAGGGGATAGTGTTAGACTGGGTGGGTGCGTGCCACAGAATTTGTGGCTGGAATCCATCCGCTTAGCGTTGATTTGTACCTTACAAACATCCCTCGGAGTCGATCCTTTTCCCACGCGTTCTGTCGGAGGTTTTTCGGCAGAAAAGGAGGCCAATTGCGGTCCACGGTACAGCGGTGCGACGAGCTCCTTTTTTAGAGTGAAAGTTCGCTTGAAATCCGGGGTTTTAAAGTCTCCGGGTGACCTTCGTCGTTAAGGGAAGATAATCTTTGTGCTCTGAGTGTCGTAAGAGTGGTGGTTACACGAGGTAAGAGGATCGGTGGGTACCTTGGTCGTTGGTCATGGTTTCGGCCATTGTCCACATACCTTACTAACGGTAGGCCCTCCTCAGTACGGTGCCGCAGCAGGTGACTGTCTGTCTTCTTGGTACCGTCTGACCGTCTCTTTTCGTGTATTTGTGGTGCTGCTTATGGTTTGCGCAGATTGAATATCCGTAACTAATAATATCGTATTGCAATACGGGTGGGGTGCTACAATTAACGTAGCAAGGAGTCGCGAATAGACAATTTTTTTGCGTTTCCATAATCCGTATGTGACAATGTTGCTGGATCATGTGTCTTTGTGTCGTGTTATCTATGGCGCGCTTCATCGGGTGCGGGGGGTTCCGACCATACTACGAAAGTGTCTTTTTATGGCGCGCTTCATCGGGTGCGGGGGGTTCCGACCATACTACGAAAGTGTCTTTTTATGGTATTTTGTGGTGGGCGATTTTCTTCTTGATCTGCTGGCTCAGGAGATTGCCACCGTCCCGCTTGCGGAGGTAGTCGCGCATCTCGTCCTCTTGGTACTGCATGTCCTCCGACCAGTTCCCGATGAAGGTCCGCTGGCGGTGCCCCTTCTGCCCCCGACAGCTGCTGCGTCGTGAACGCCGACACGTTTCCCTGTCTTCTCCGCTGCTTGCCTTCTGCTGTTTCCCCTTTTCCCTCCTTCTTCTGTGTTTTTCCTCTGGGCTAACGCTTGGCAGGGAAGGAACTTGAAATGGCTCCTTTTTGAAATGTTGTTACTCTATTACTGCGTTTCGTTTCGTTTTCAACGTTGTTGCTGTTGATCAACTATTTTTCGGTTCACGGAAATTTGGGCCTATTGTCCGAGGGTGCGGGGGGTTCCGACCATACTACGAAAGTGTCTTTTTATGGCGCGCTTCATCGGGTGCGGGGGGTTCCGACCATACTACGAAAGTGTCTTTTTATGACGCGCTTCGTGTCTGTGTGTGGCTTTGTGCTGTGTTGCTACGTTGCCTATCTGTCGGTATTGTCCGCGACAGACGCTTGGACGGTTGATCCGCGATTAGACGATTTCACACGGCGCAACGTCGGCGCCCACCGGCGACAGAAGCTCGCCTGACAAATCAGTCTCACACCGCTGTCCTGTCTGCATACACTGGCCCGCCGTATGTGTCCGTGGCATCCGAGCCGAAACTCGGTGCAGTCAGGACCGGTGCGGTGTTGAGCACAAATCCATTCCAAGCACGTTCAAGCTCCTCGGTCATCGAGTCAAGGAGGGCCTTGCGCCGCTCGCCGTGGACCGTCGTGGACCACACTTTCTGTCCACGCCCCCCGTAGTTATCCCGTGCTTGCAGAACGTCCTGGATCTTCTCCAGGACGGAATCAAAGGGTGCCAAGGCGCGGGTCTTCGAGGGACGCTAGAAAGGTGTCGGCCTCGTCGAGAAGCATGGCGTGCGGCACCGCCCCCTATCTTCCACGCGGTGAAGCCCAGCCTCAGAAGCTGGAGCTAAAACTGGAGTCAAAAAAAGCAGGTGTCAAGCCAGCCTTTAGTGTGAATTTCCACTTGTACCCGATTTTTCAGTGTGACTCAAGCACTCCCTCTTGAACTCCAGCTTTTGAGACTGGACTCCGCCGTGCCACTCTTGCAGGTCGTGTTACTTAACATGCCGGGGCCCCTGGAAACAGCATTTCTTCGCCTTTTTTCGGTTCCAAGGCGGTGAAACATCCTTTGGGTGGGTTCCACCTTCTAAAAAGAGGATTCCGTTCCGCGAAAGCGATTGGCTCTGATCCTTTGAACGCGCGCCTGCTTTGTAGGAAAATACCCGCGCTTTATGCCGTCTTCCCTCTTCCGAGCTACAAGTGAGTCCTGGCTACAGCGAGGAGAAGCAGAAACGCCGAGTGGCAAAACCGCAACGCGAAATAATACATCCTCCTCCTACTGCGTATACTGGCTCCGTCTGCTGCTTCGTCTTTACCGTCGCGGATGATGCATAAATCGAAAGTAGAAAGGTCAGGCAGTGACTCGGTGTGTTTGTCACAATCAAAACAACAGAACCCAAAACGGAAGGGAGAAGGCGCAACCCCCCTTCCCCGGTGCAGCCGCGCCTGTTCGTCTTTTCGCGCCCGACGGGCCTCGAAACCGGATGGTGCAGGTTTGCACGCTCGCTCGTACGACCGGCAATGCGGATTGGACATCCACATTTGTGTTTTTAGCCACATGCAATGTGTGAGGAAACTGAACCGCCCAAGTAGGCCCTTCTGATCCATGATCATTTGCCAATTTGCCACCTGAAACCACGTCCACGGTTTGGGGTCAGGTGCGGTCAACGAAAACTCTGGTTTCCCTTTCTAATTTCTCCTGCTCTCGCGGTGTACGGTCTCCGACAATCAACCGAGGTTGATGTGCAGTCTGGTGTCTTTCGGCCTGTCCTCGTTATCCTTCCTTTGGGTGGCGGTTCTGCCATCCATCCGTTCCTTGTTTCCCTTTTCTTCTTCTTTAGAAGATCTTTGGAAGTACCAGATAAAGCCTGCTGCACGGGAGCCAAGCTTCACGTGTTCGGCGGTACAGCAGAGCCACGGGCCTACGGGTCAAGTGGCTACCGATTTCTCAAGCTAAAGCATCAACGCGCACCTTGGGGCTTGGCGCTCGCGCTGAACACAAGCTCGTCGAGACGATCAGCCACAGGGCAGAGCGGACGGGGTTGTGGCACTGTGTTGCCTCCGACCTTTGCAAGCTGTGGTTGACCGTCACGTTCCTGGACCAGGTGCGGCCTTTTTCTTCTTCTTCTTTTTTGGAAAACCGAAGGAGTGGCTTTATAAAGACATGCGCTTCGCTTCCCTTGTGCGTAGTAGTATTTGCCCTGTGTCGTTTCCAGGAAAGGAATCTCTGATCGACCACCAAAACACGCTGCTCGACGCCTCTGCCGGCGCTTGACGATCAAGAATGGTACGCACACAATGTACCCGCCCGGTGAGCCGTCGGAGCTTCTATCAAATGGAGCGCTTGATGGTCAAGAACGATGATCACACGGTGCCAGTACAGAGAATCATCGGACGTGGGCCACGGTGTAAAACCAAGTACTCCGAACTGAACGACTTTGAGCCGACTGATTGAGAGAGCTACTTTCTTAACGATCATCGAGTTCCAACCTGTCCCCCTCCTCAGTCCAGATCCAGGTTATAGCTTGCACAAAGCATTGAAGGAGGATTGTTAGTACTAAAAAGAAATAGGCGCGGTGTTTGGTTGCACGTGCCGTCGGTGATCGCGTAAGTGTCATGGGAAGCTAGCCTATTAGTGAGTGAACACGATAGTTAGGCTAACCCCCCTCCGCGGTCTCCTTTCCAGTTTACAAAACGTGGATGAAAACGTGGAAGTTAGTGTATTATGATCTACTTTGTCTTCAATCCACTTTGTCGCCGAATTAACTTTGTCTGTGAATGGGGGCCATTTCTGGAGGGTCGCAGGGGATGGCCAGAGGGGTCACGGGGGGACTAAATATAAAAAGACCGCATCCTTGTTTATTTTCGACCCTTTATAACACTACTGAGCTCTCGCCAGTCACCCCTCACAGGGCCTTTTTGAGGGTGACGGAGGGGGATGTAAGAACATGCTTGGAATGATAACGTACTCAGCTCCGCACTGGTCGTATTTGCACTGTATTTTCGGTCCATAAACAACGGACACAGACAGCGGACTATCATCAGCGCTGAACCTGAGTGTCTGCAGACAGAACAGCGGTGTGAGTCTGATGTGCTAGGTGGTTGTTCGCAGCCATACTGTGAGAGCATGACTAATCCGTCTCGGGAAGAAGGTCCCCCAACAGTGTCTGGGCTCGTCGTTTTACGGGGTGACAATCCGCAAGTATCCTCCAGCCCTCAACGACGGCAGGATAGGCAAGCAAAGGTTGAGAGAAGAACTGAGTTTTCAGCAGCCTCTTGTGCCAACAGTGTTGCGAAATAACCCAAATCCTGGACGCGGTTTCGGCGGCAATTGATGTTGATCAAAGGATGCTCGAACGGTTCAATTTCCCCGCGCATAGCACGCGGCTAAAAAAAGAAAAGCGCACGCTCGAAGAAACTCTCTTGGAGCTATCTTCAAGGCTGGCCGTGGCCAAATATCTACAAAACTGAAACATTGCAGGGCAACCCGCAAAGATTGTGGGTGGTACTGAGCTAGAGAAGGGGGGCGAGTGCCCAAATATCCTGTTCCAGTTGAAGACTGCGAGATAAAGGGAGAAACTGCATTGTCGGAGGATTGCCATAGAGACGAAGAGGCGAGAATAGTGGCAAGAAAGAAGGGACGCGACGAAAAACGAAAGCACGTGCGCCTTCGCCGGATGAGTGAGTGGGTGAGCTGGCGAGAGGAGTTCAGGGCAACTGAAGTTTGTTCACCGCGGGGAAGATTTTGTAAAAAAGCGGGAAAACAAATTCGTGTTGAGTTTGGATCTAGTCTGACTTGTACAACGGTGTACGGTGTGCTCCAGCACGGGATGAGGGAGTTAACTGTGTGGTCAAACGGGTGTCACACCGGATTTTACACTGGACGGCGGGTGTGTGTGGTCCTTTTTAAGATGGATTGTGTCTGCGCTCTCTCTCCCTTAAGGTTGCCGCCCGAGGGAACCGGCTGTGAGCCGAAACTCGACGCCGGTCTCTCCGGACTGCACCAGGAGAGAACTTCGCGGCGGACCACAAAAGCGCCCGCCCTGCACGAGACACTGGACTTGAGGGTGCCGCACCCGCAAAATGGACCGCACATTTTAACTCCCCTGGAGCACACCGTGTACGTGGGGACGACATCTCAGGGGAAAGGAGACGTGTACACCAGGGGGTGGGGTTTGCAAGTGCCCGTGCTTGGAATGGGTATGTGCTCAACACCGCACTGGTCCCGTCTGCGCCGTGTTTCTGTCCTTCGAGCCACGGACACAGAAGGCGGATCATCATCAGCGCGGAACCTGAGTGCCTGCAGACAGGACAGCAGTGTGAGGCTGGTTTGTCAGGCGGCTGTTCGCAGCTCGTCACAGCCAGGACCACCCGTGCTACCAGAGCACAGGCGAATCCGTCACGGGGAGAAGGCCCCTACAACCGTGTCTGAGCAATCAGTTAAAAAACACAGGGCACTCGCCCTGATAGGAACCCCGGTCTCTCCAAAGAGCTCCCGGTCCCCCCACTACTCCTCTGTACCGCCCGGGGGTTAAAATAGCTCGGAAAGGTAAGCGTGCCTTTCTGCTAAAATTCGTCAAACTTTTGCCAAATAGCTCCGAAAGGTAAGCGTGCCTTTCTGCTAAAACTCGCCAAACTTTTGCCAAATAGCTCGGAAAGGGTAAAACCAGAGCGTCTGTTGACAGGACAGCGATGTGAGGCTGTTTTGTGGCAGTCAGGACGAGCCGAGAGCACAGGCATATCCTTTCGGGGGGCACAACAGGCAAGAACGTGCTTGGTTGCGCCGTGGTTCGGTTTTGCAAGGCACGGACACAGCGGGCGGACCTCACCAGCGTGGAACCTGGGTCTGCAGACAGGACAGCGATGTGAGTATGTGAATAGCTTGCCGCAGCCAGAGGCAACCATGCTACGAGTGCACAGAGGCAATCCTTCTGTAGACAGAGAGGGAGTTGAAGGGCTAGATGGTAAGATTTTTCCGGACTTCCTGTTGTCGTCGCTCGTTGCTGCGTCGACGTGTCCGAAGAAAAGCCGGATTCGGAGGAAACTCTCTTAGACATGCAGGAGAGGGGGAAATATTTATTGTATCAGTCGATATCGTTGTCGTTTACACCCTCCCCCCACTCGTGTCTCGTGTGATCCTTCTTCTCTACCTTCGTTTCCCTGCGGCAAACCTGTCGTGGACACGTATTGGTCTTCAAAAGATGTTTATTTGCCAACAACGTAAAACAAAACCATTCACACCCTGCTTACCTTCCACTCCTCGCACCAGAAAACAGAAGTGCCAGCGGCCCAGCCCTTAAGTATGGTGCAGGAACCACATAGGAACCGTGGAGACAATGGCCGGGAACAGCTGATGTATGCAACCATCCACCTGCTTCCGAGACACGAAAGCAACGGGGACCCCTTGTCGCAACGACCGTTTTCGATAGCACCCGTCTAAACCGTAAGGCGAAGGCAGCACTCGCGTGAATGGCACAAGATTGCGCCGAGACCTGCACGGACGTCGAGACGAACTGGTGGTATGACGATAATATTATGGTGGACTGGCGCAGCCTGGCCATAGATACCAGGAAATAAGTTTTCAGCAAGATTCGCTGCCGGCATTCACCCACGCTCAACCCAAAACGTTGCCGTGTAAATGACTACGGATATCGACTGATCTACTATAATGCAGTACCCGAGCGAACGTGTTTCCCCCAGAGGGAAAGAGGACGAGTTCCACGGCAATATGTTCTCGTGATTTCTCGTGAGGGATAGGCACACAGACGCCCGCCGGACGGGCTAAGTTGGTCGCGGTTTTCGTTTGGCGAATGTTGTTTAACACCACACCTGCACTCATTCAGTCAACACTTGCAGCCTACTACTCTTTTTGTAGAGTGAAACTTCGTTTGTGGGTGTCAGTGCGGTCATCGGCCGTGCGTGCCAAGACGTCGTCATAAGAATTGCCTGAGAGTTGTCTTCCAACCTGTCCTGCTTCGATCATCGAAGCTTCCCGCGTGATTGGCCCCTGGCATTTGGGCGGCCGCGGAAACACCATTGCTAAAGCCGGTCCACTCCTGACAGACCCTGATAGACCGATGAATTCAGCTCCAGGCAGTTATATGCAGCTTTACGGGATAGGGATGGACCTGATAGACCGTGCGCGCGCACCGTAGCTTGCCGTGATAAAAAGCGGCAGGCAATTCAATGCAGTTCCAGGAGATAGGGACGGACCTGCTTAATTGTATCGTTGCCGGCTCTTCCCGACGAAGAGCCGACACAGTGCCAGACGCGATAGTCAATGGGAATTGCAGAAGCATGAGACTCATCAGGTCGTCGAACGCAGTAGCGGGCTGGGTTCGCCCAATGCCCATCAGCAGTTGAGTGTCGCTTGAAAATATAATCTCTCAGACTGCGTTCAACTCTCGATTCGACGATGATTAGCTTGCTGATCATTATCGATCGAGTTGAATCGGTTTGAATGAGAATGCGGCGCAAAGATCGCTAAAACCCGATCGATGGACAAGGACACGTGTGGAATGCCGAAGCCTGTTTGCACTTGTGTGGCTCCCGGCGTCAGGACGGTCATCGAAGACGGGACCCGGACGAGGGGTGTCGTCAGAAAAGACTTAAAGGGGCCGCCCGGTGCTTATTTCGACGGAGGCTAGACGGGTAAGCGGAGAGGAACGACGCATCTGCCAGCGGAAGTTCACAGTCCGCTACCCTTTCTCGGAGATGGCAGGTGGACTGGCTGGGCTATACCTGCGGTGGGCTACAGAATACGTTCCTTCCCTGCGCGGTTTTGCAACTGGCGGCCTCGTTCGAGCACACCGTCCAAGGTAGCTGCTAGTGCTAGAAATGAACAGAAGCGGAACTTCACAGTCCGCTATCCTTTCTCGGAGACAGCAGCACAGTGACTTCCCCCGTGGTTCGTCTGGACCGCAGCATTGGTCCTTCTTTGCGCGATACTGCAACTGGCGGCCTCCTTCGGGCACACCGTCCAAGGTAGCTGCTAGTGCTAGAAATGAACAGAAGCGGAACTTCACAGTCCGCTATCCTTTCTCGGAGACAGCAGCACAGTGACTTCCCCCGTGGTTCGTCTGGACCGCAGCATTGGTCCTTCTTTGCGCGATACTGCAACTGGCGGCCTCCCTCAGGCACATCTTACAAAGTAGCTGCTCGCGCAAGAAATGAATGGAAGCGGGACTTCACAGTCCCGCTATTCTTCCTCGGAGATGGCAGCACGGTGATTTTACCTGCAGTTCGTGTGGATCACAGCACATGTTCCTTCTTTTGCACGATTTTGCACCTAGCGGCCCCCCTCGGCCACATCTTACAAAGTAGCTGCTCGTGCAAGAAGTGATCGGAAGCGGGACTCCACAGTCGCTATCCTTCCTCGGAGATGGCAGCATGGTGACGTTACCTGCGGTTCGTCTGGACCACAGCATATGTCCTTCGGCCCCCCTCGGGCGCATCTTACAAAGTGGCTGCTGAGGCGGGACTTCACAGTCGCTATCCTTTCTCGGAGATGGCAGCATGGTGACTTTACCTGTGGTTCGTCTGGACCGCAGCATATGTCCTTCTCTGCGCGGTTTTGCAACCAGCGGCCCCCCTCGGGCGCATCTTACAAAGTGGCTGCTGAGGCGGGACTTCACAGTCGCTATCCTTTCTCGGAGATGGCAGCATGATGACTTTACATGTGGTTCGTCTGGACCGCAGCATATGTCCTTCTCGGCACAGTTTTGCAACCAGCGGCCCCCCTCGGGCGCATCTTTCTAAGTGGCTGCTGAGGCGGGACTTCACAGTCGCTATCCTTTCTCGGAGATGGCACTTTACCTGTGGTTCGTCTGGACCACAGCACATGACGGTTTTGCAACCAGCGGCCCCCCTCGGACGCATCTTACCAAGTGGCTGCTGAGGCGGGACTTTACAGCCCGCCATCATTTCTCGGAGATTGCTGCACAGGGGATCCAGCCGGACTCGGGCTGTCCGAGCCGTCGCCGGGCGGTCGGCTGGGGCGGTGCTCGGGGGAGCTTGCGGAGGCGGACGAGGCGCCTTTCGCTGCTTTCTCCGTCTTCTGCTTTTCCCGCTCCGCCTTCGCCTGGCAAGCCTGCAGCGCGGCTTCGAACTGCGACCGGAACGTGCAGATGTGACAGAAGAACTGTGCTTCGTCGAAGGACGCGGGCGACTGTGCGCGTATTTAGCGTTTATTGTGCTGTGTCGTGGACAAGCGAAGAAACTTCGCCAACAAGAGAGTTGAAGTATGGCTAAAGATAAAGTGGTGTCACCTGAGGGGGTAATCTCAGGGCCCCACGTGATAAGCCGTTAAGCATTGAGTTCTTTTAAGTACATGAACCACATGGATTAGCATGCACTGCCTTGAAAGTCAGGTTATCGGATGACGTCGTCACCTGCCATTGCGTCGTCAAGGTCGAGCATTTGTGGAGCTAGCGGGGTTTGTTCTGTTAAGCATTGAGTTCTTTTAAGTACATGAACCACGCCCGTTAAGCAGTGTGAACTTGAAATGCAGGTCCCACAGGGGTAAGCTTGCATTTGTCATAGGCTAGGGTTATTTGAATACGTCGTCCGAGGACGATCTCAAAGCGGACGAGGACGGTGATAATAGGCTGGTGACAACCAGCTCCATTTTTCGTTTGTTGCGCTTTCGCGCCGAAGCAGTCGCTCGAGGGGGCGATCCTGACATGGATGAGGATGAAGTCGAGGGACCGTTAAGCAGCGGCTGCCGGCTTCTCCCGTGGCACCTTTTATATGTACGTTATTGAAAGAGTGGCGTTGGCACTCTTACAGGTTCGTTCCCTCGTAGAAAAGACACGCGTTGAGGGCACACCTCCCCGAAATGCACGGCGAGCTGCTTGACCTTCTTCGTGGTCTCCGCCTCGAGCATGACGAGCGTCAGCAGCTGCCGGCTGTTTTTGGCGCGGAACTGCTGCAGGAGGCAGCCGAAGGGGGTTTCCGCCTCGTCCTTCGGCGCCTCGCGCAGGCGCGCCTCGACCTGCTGGTACCGCACCGTCAGCTGCCGCACGTTCTGCGACGTGGCCGCGAACGACACCGTCCGCGCCTTGAGCACGGGCGCCAGCTCGTCGACGAATTGAGCCAGGTGCGGCTTCTTCTGCTCCACCGTGCGCGCCAGGAAGTCCATGATGCTCGATTTCCCGTCAGTCGACTTCACCGACGCCAGCTGCGTTTTTATATAGAGTGTAACTTTGTCACCATTGTCGCAAAGGTTCCTTTGAGGTATCGTATACTTTCTTATGAGCGTTTTTTGAGATTCAAAGGGTCGGTGTTTTGAATCTCCGGTTGACCATGGAGTAGCTTTTTGCGTGGCATTTCCGAAAGAGAGCAAGAATAGGGCATCTCGTTTGGTATTTGAAAAGTAAGTGCGAGAACAGGCTATCCTGCTGTGTAGGGGGTGATTCGGCGCCTGCACCGTCAGCTGCCGCACGTTCTGCGACGTGGCAATTAAATTCCCCTTCAACACGCGCATAGGACACTACTCTTCGGACTGAATCTTGTCGGGGGTATGCCCACGTCGTCACTCACCCATCGGAGAGGAGTCACTGACCCAAAAGCAGCGTGTCGGAACCACCAAACCGACTGGTGAAAGTGAGTTGAAGTATGGCTAAAGATAAAGTGACAAGTGGACTATACATAGCTTCAGACGTTGCCCACACACGCACACACAAAGACACACACACCTGCGTCAGGTCGTTGATGGAGAACCCCATGGCGGCGCCCCTGACGGTGCCTTGGTTCATCGAGTTGCCAACGGCGAGGACGACGGATAGCATCTCCGTGAACTTGCTGTCTTCGTCCAGTAGAATAGACACCGCAGCATCGACGACGCGCAGATCAGTTAGGGCGCTTGCCACCAGAATCTCGAAGTCGATCGTGAACAGCCACAACCCGAGGCGTTCCTCTAGATCGGGCACCTCGGTCGTCATCAGGTACACAAATTCCTGCAAGAAATAGTTCGGGTCTTCGAATCCAAACGCCCACAAAGTGCGGTATCTTCTTGTTTGAACGAATGAACCTATAGTTACCGGTGTTTCGTGTGAGCTACAGCACACTTTCCTTCCTTGTAGATTGCAATTGGCGTACCATTCCTGGCGAGGAATAGTTCGGGTCTTTAAATCCAAACGCCCACAAAGTGCGGTATCTTCTTGTTTGAACGAATGAACCTATAGTTACCGGTGTTTCGTGTGAGCTACAGCACACTTTCCTTCCTTGTAGATTGCAATTGGCGTACAATTCCTGGCGAGGAATAGTTCGGGTCTTTAAATCCAAACGCCCACAAAGTGCGGTGTCTTCTTGTTTGAACGAAGGAACCTATAGTTCCCGGTGTTTCGTGTGAGTTACGACACACTTTCCTTTCTTGTGAATTGCAACGTGGCGTACATAAAAATTCCTGGCGAGGAATAGTTCGGGTCTTCGAATCCAAACGCCCACAAAGTGCGGTGTCTTCTTGTTTGAACGAAGGAACCTGTAGTTCCCGGTGTTTCGTGTGAGCTACAACACACTTTCCTTTCTTGTGAATTGCAACGTGGCGTACATAAAAATTCCTGGCGAGAAATAGTTCGGGTCACCCAGCTTTCTTTCCTGCTAAAACCACGAAAAGCGGTCTATTCTCCTCTGAACGCTTGCGCCCGGGCACACACCTGCACTTCCTTCCATTCGACGTCGGTGCCTTTCTCCCGGACGATCGCCTTCTTCTCGTCTTCCGCGGGTAGAATCGACTGCAGCGCCTCGAGCGAGTCTCTGGGGAGCAGTTCGGAGTCGCAGCAGAGAAGCGCGTCTTTAATCTTTTGAGGCGGGTGCTGTAAGGTGTGTATGCACGGTTGAGGTCAGAAGGGAAATCGGGTTGGAAGCGTTCGCCGTTCGCTGGCACGGGTTCGTAGCGCGAGTACTACAGGATCACAGTGAGTCGTACGACTGTGTGTCTAACATGTGCTTCTTCTTCGCTGCAGCGCTGCAGCAGCAGCAGCAGGACAACCGCGTCCCGAGCAAGAAAGAACTTACCTTGAGGAACGTGAGCACGATGCCGATGTTTTGCGCTCGCTGGGAGGACACGGCCGAGCTCAGTTTGCTCGTCTTTTTGTCGGCCTCCTTCTTCGACTGCGGCACGTTGTCCTTCATCTCGAACAGCGCGCTCAGCTCCGAGAGATCGATGACGGTCGAGCTCGATTTCTCGGACACCGACTTCCACACCGTGGACGCCGCCTGGTGGTGCTGCACCTTCTTCCAGTACAGGCTCTTCATCTTCTGCTTCTTCTTCGCGCCGCCGAATCCAGGCGGCGGCGGCGGCGGCGGCATGCCCTTGAACCCGGGCGGCGGCGGCGGCATGCCCTTCCCCGGGGGCCCCGGCGGCGGCGGCGGCGGCGGCGGCATGCCGCCGCCAGGCAGCGGTGGCGGCGGCGGCGGTGGCCCGCCCGCTGGCGGCGGCGGCGGTGGCCCGCCCGCTGGCGGAGGGGGTGGCGCGGGGCCGTTGTGCCGGGTTTGCGGGTTTGCGGGGGGTGGGGGAGGGGCGGCCAACGGCCGCGGCGGTGCCGGCGGGGGGGGCGGCGGGGCCGGCTGGGTGTCGAAGTTGATCGACAGGGGCGGCATGCCGACGGCGGGCGATTTGATCGAGGCGCGGATGCCGGGCGGCGACGTCTTCTCGCGCATGTACTTCGCAAGCTCGTCTTCGGACAGTGAGTCGGCGATCTGGTGCTGGGGGAACACGTCGGACAACCTGCGCGTGCAGTTCGCGGTCAAGTAGTAGTAGTTTGAAATGACATGCAGCAACAATCTGTGACGATAGACTGCTGTGACGATAGAATGCGTGTAGTTTGAACTTGATACGCAGCAACAATCTGCGACGATAGACTGCTGTGATGATAGCATGCAGTAGTAGTAGTAGTTTGAACTTGATATGCAGCAGCAATCTGTGACTATAGACTGCACTGTAGTGGTAGTAGTTTGAACTTGATGTGCAGCAACAATCTAGTAGTAGCAGTTTCAACATACATGCAGCAACAATCTGTGACGATAGACTGCACAAGCACTACTGGGGGGGGTCAAATACTGTAGGTAGTCAAATACGATATTATTGGCAAATACAATAGGAACGCTGAAAAGGGGCAAAATGCAAAGCATTTCACACGCACATTTGCCAAGTTCTGGGTGTGTCAGTCTCGTCTTCTCGAAATGTGATCAAGAATGCAAAAGCATTTCACACGCAAATTGCCAAATTCTGTATGTCTCATCACAGAGTAGGAAGCATTGGTGTGTGGTGGGTAAGTAGTTCAGTCTTCTAATTAATGTGATCAAAAATGCAAAGCATTTCACACGCAAATTGCCAAATTCTGTATGTTTCATCATGGATGGGAAGAATTGCACGGGTGTGTCTGTCTCGTCTTCTAGAAATGTGATCAAGAATGCCAAGCATTTCACACGCAACTTGCCAAATTCTGTATGTTTCATCATGGATGGGAAGAATTGCACGGGTGTGTCTGTCTCGTCTTCTAGAAATGTGATCAAGAATGCCAAGCATTTCACACGCAAATTGCCAAATTCTGTATGTTTCATCATGGATGGGAAGAATTGCACGGGTGTGTCTGTCTCGTCTTCTAGAAATGTGATCAAGAATGCAAAAGCATTTCACACGCAAATTGCCAAATTCTGTATGTCTCATCATAGAGTAGGAAGCCGTGGTGCGTGGTGGGTTGGAAGTTCAGTCTTCTAAGGGAGGTCACATTTTTACCTTACCGGGAAAATTTCCCACTGCAACCAGGGGGGGGGGGTACCGCTACCACCTTTTATAATTTTGAAGGCGCGGGCAATTATTTCCCCCCTGCCTGTACGTACACCCAGGTTCGATTCCCTTCCAAGCTCTTTTCCGCAGGCAAAACTACAGCATCGTTCTCCGAAAGTTTGATCAAAAATCCTCAAAAATCTTCTTTAAAAGATGGGGGGGTTCGGGGGGCGCAGCCCCCCGCCCAAACGGTACGGTACTAACAACCTAACAGCAAAGTGTTTCCACCGCATTTTGAGGTGTCCCCATCAATGGTAAGGTAAGGTGCAACCGCCAAGGCCGTCACGGTCACGTGTGGGGTATGCGGGAAGCCTCGTGCGGTCTATGGTGGGAAGGACACCTGCATTGACAAGGTGAAAGCCTTGCGAAAGGAGGAATGCTACACGTGTGGTGATGCATTTCCTCCGGAGGGCTCCGTCCTGGCGAATGCTTGCTATGTCCGCAGGGCAGTGTCGTGCAAGGACCATGTCGAGTGGCTGCTTGCATCCCGGCGAGCCGAGCACCGCGAGCGACCAAGATGAACCCCTTGAGGAGGTTCAACCCCGGCGGGAGGTGTTCTTTGCCGTCTCTGCGCAACGAGGGGCGCCACTCATCCTTGAAGCTTTCCCGTTCCAAAGCCTCCGCAAAAGATGCCCACCGCTCTGGATCCTCCTGCTTGGGGCACGCGTCCAGAGGGTTCCGGCGGGTTCCGGCGGGTTGGAAGTGCCATTCGGAGGGTTCCGGCGGGTTCCGGCGGGTTGGCGATGCCATTCGGAGGGTTCCGGCGGGTTCCGGCGGGTTGGTAGTGCCATTCAGAGGGTTCCGGCGGGTTCCGGCGGGTTGGAAGTGCCATTCGGAGGGTTCCGGCGGGTTCCGGCGGGTTGGAAGTGCCATTCAGAGGGTTCCGGCGGGTTCCGGCGGGTTGGAAGTGCCATTCGGAGGGTTCCGGCGGGTTCCGGCGGGTTGGCGATGCCATTCGGAGGGTTCCGGCGGGTTCCGGCGGGTTGGAAGTGCCATTCAGAGGGTTCCGGCGGGTTCCGGCGGGTTGGAATGCCATTCGGAGGGTTCCGGCGGGTTCCGGCGGGTTGGAAGTGCCATTCGGAGGGTTCCGGCGGGTTCCGGCGGGTTGGCGATGCCATTCGGAGGGTTCCGGCGGGTTCCGGCGGGTTGGAAGTGCCATTCGGAGGGTTCCGGCGGGTTCCGGCGGGTTGGAAGTGCCATTCGGAGGGTTCCGGCGGGTTCCGGCGGGTTGGAAGTGCCATTCGGAGGGTTCCGGCGGGTTCCGGCGGGTTGGAAGTGCCATTCAGAGGGTTCCGGCGGGTTCCGGCGGGTTGGCGATGCCATTCGGAGGGTTCCGGCGGGTTCCGGCGGGTTGGAAATGCCATTCGGAGGGTTCCGGCGGGTTCCGGCGGGTTGGAAGTGCCATTCGGAGGGTTCCGGCGGGTTCCGGAAGTGCCATTCAGAGGGTTCCGGCGGGTTCCGGCGGGTTGGAAGTGCCATTCAGAGGGTTCCGGCGGGTTCCGGCGGGTTGGAAGTGCCATTCGGAGGGTTCCGGCGGGTTCCGGCGGGTTGGAATGCCATTCGGAGGGTTCCGGCGGGTTCCGGCGGGTTGGAAGTGCCATTCAGAGGGTTCCGGCGGGTTCCGGCGGGTTGG